>CM076569.1:337550009-337639053 GCA_034641835.2 Pinus albicaulis
CAACTTCTGTTAATCAGTCACACAAAACAAAAACATCTCTTAAAAATCCTTTGTTAAAACTTGATGTAAAGTTTGAGTTGTCGATGTTTAATGGTGATGTTAATGCAGAAAAAATGGATAACTGGATTAGACAGCTGGAAGTCTATCTAAGGATTCAGAATTTCCATGATGATGACACAAAAATCCAATTAGCCTCTTTGAGAATGGATGGAGTAGCTTTGGTTTGGTGGGAAGCCAAGACCAGGGAGGAAATCAAAAAACATGGTAAGATAACTCTAACATGGACTGAGTTTATTACTGCTATTAAGAAACAGTTTTATCCTCTTGCTCATATTCAAAAGGCAATCATGAATTGGCAAAATTTTGGGCAACTTAAGGGTCAAAATGTGCAAGATTATACCCAAGAGTTTAGAAGGAGAGCACTTCTACTTGGGGTAGACTTACAAAGTCAAGACACCATGTGAAAATACATAGGAGGTTTGCACAATTACCTTCAACATAATATTCTATTGTTCAATCCTACCAGCTTTGATGAAGTCTGTGTGCAGGCTATACATTTAGAAGCTAGAGGAAAGAATACTTTTGATGAGGATATTAATTTCAAAAACAAAGGAAAGAAAAGAGTTGCAAATTCAAGAAAAGACAAAGGAAAGTTATTTTGAAAGAACTGTTCAAAGACAAGTCATGATGAAGATCCTTGTTGGAAGCTTCATCCTGAACTGAAACCAGAAAAATACAAGAAAAAAACAAGACCAAAGAAAAGGATAAAAATGTAGCAACAGTTGAACAAGACTTAGGGTCAGACTCGGGAGATGAGACAAAAAGCATAGCCATGGTTTTAAAGAACATTAAAGGGAAAGAAGTGGTGCAAGACACAACTCCTAGTTCTAGCTCTTTGAATTGTCACAAAGATTCTCATGAAGAAAAGAGGAGGATAGAGCTTTTCCATGTGAGGGTAATTTCAAAACATACCAAAATTGACACACTGTTTGATAGTGGGTCACAAGTGAATCTTATATCTGAAGACTTGGTCAAGCAGCTTAAACTTGAGACCATTCCACATCCAAAGCCTTATCCACTTGGATGGATATGCAAGGATGCCAACTTGCAAGTCTCAAGGAAGTGCATATTGCGCTTTGCAATAACTGCACACTTTATTGAAACAGTTGAACTAGATGTGGTGCCGCTTGATATCTCAGGTATTGTTTTGGGAAGTCCATATTTATTTGACAGGAAGGCTATATTTCATCGCCATGAAAACAAGTATCACTTGTTCAAAGATGGTAAAGAGTACATTGTGAGAGCTCACAAGAATAAGCTGGAATCTTCTTTACTCCATGCAAGTCAATTGAAAAGACTGGTTAATGCAAGTCAAAGTCTAACTTTGTTAATGTTGAAACGACCAGATTTTGAGCATTCGCCTTTTTATGATGTTGCTAATGATTTGTCTCAGTTTAATAACAGTTTGTCTTTTAAAGAAGATGATGTTATGTTGCACAAATTACCTTTTGGGTCAGCCAATGCAGTGAATGAAGTGTCAAAGCAAAGTAGTTCAAGCAAGGAGGACACACAATTCAGCATGGGACAAAATTGGTTTCAGAATGGTAGAATTCGCCATGGGAACAGTTTGCAAGGTGAAAGTTATTTTAAGTCTTCTGGGAAGTTTGATCAGTGTAGAAAAAGTTTGTTTTCTGCAGATTACATATGATGTTCTGCAAATTTTAATCATTTGCATCATGACTCCGTCAATCTTAGCAATGGTCGATCAGTTGATTCCAGAGACAGGTTATCATTTTCTCAAAAGCTCCATTTGATGAAATCGGGTAGATTTCAGTTATTCAAGGGTGGAAGAGTGGAGAATCAGTCTCCGCGTTATCGTTTTCACTAATCAGAGAGCTTTTTGGGTCCAAAAGCTTCCCATTTGGGAGGTGTGATCAGGAGATCAAGTCCTTTGTGTAAAAATGCTCAAAAATTTAGTTGCTCATAATTGGTCCAAACCAGAACAGATGGAAATAGCTCGGAAAAATGATCCTATAGACGCAAACAACACTGAAAATCGACGTTGTATGGAAAAGTTATTCAGCTTTGAAGTTTGCCAATTTCAGTAAAAAAATGGCCAAAATTGACTTTACAAAATATTTTATTAAAAAAAAGAATATTCCACAAAATATTCTGGGAATATTTTGTGGAATATTCCATAGAATATTCTACGAAATATTTCGAAGGCAGCCAATGAAAGGGCGCCACGTGGCCCCAAGATCCAAATGAATTGGCGTTAAAAATTGTATGTGTTCTCGGCAGGGTTCGACCACGGGCTGGGGCGGTGGCAACGAAACGGCCCAACCAACAGGCCACGGTGTGGTTCTTGTTAAACCTTCGGCGTGAAATCATATTTAAATTGAGGATTTGTATGGGCAGGGCCTGAAAGGGAGCCATCCCCCCCTCTTCACATGACCCTTAGCTCGGAACCAGGAGCTAAACTTCATCGGCGCGCAACTCCGTCGGACGTGGTCCCATGGGCCGCGGGTATGGTGCTATGCACCTTAAATATTTCGTGTATATATTTAAGTTTCCCGAATTAAACTCAAAGTTCATAAAACCAATTCCGAAGGTTGCGGTCCTATGGACCTTATCCATCAGACACACACACACCCCCCCCCCCCAATTCGGCGGAAATTTCGGCGGAGTGCCCATCTTTGGCGCTAGTCCCTATTTTGTCGGCGCTATCTGGAGTTCCACCACATTTGGTGGAGCTTTTCTAGCCTTAACTGGACAAAAACTTATACTGGTCATAACTTTGGCTAGGGAAGTCCAATTGAAGCGAATTTTTTTTTTGATTTGGGGGTATTGAAGCATTCTGGAGATGTTGGGGCAGGTTGCAGAGCCATCAGGGCACTCTGTCAGTGATTTTATTAGCGAATTTTCTTGTGGAGCCACCAGGGCTTGGTGAAAGATCACCTGTATTGGACTATACTCATCCATTTGAGGTGAATGAATAGTCAATTTTTACTGTTTTTAGTCCTCTGTTTCTGAATTTGCAGCTATTTTAGCCTTTTGAGGCTTTATTCACAGTGTAATACTTATTTTGAGCATTAATGAAAGAGGGAAAAGCCTATTTGGAGGCTTTTGGACCCAGCAGAGGTAGCCCAAGAGAGGGGTGAACTGCTTAAATAAATGCTTACTGTTATGCTGTGCATTTTTGCTGCTATTTTCCAGATTTTACTACATTAAACAGTAATTTTTAATAAGTCCACTTTTCACAATGAGACTTATACAGTGATCAAAACTCATTTTCTTCACTTCAAACCACATTACTTCCATTGCAGAAAACTTGAAATTGCTTATTCACACATAAAATTTGGTTAATGAATACTTTGCAAACATAAACAAATACTTTCATTGCCAGATCGATTTAGTGTTTACCTTATATTTCTTTAGGCAGAGCTAGTAAGAGGGCTAGAAGCTTCTAGTTTCATCCTTTCTAGTAAAGGTGAAATAACCAGTTAAAGCCCCTATTGTCGATATCTGTATAAGAAATATTTTGTTCACACATTTCAGATCAACATTTGATTTCAATCTCGTAGGGTCCAAACCCTCTGTTTCCTCTAGAACGAGTAGACCTACAATGAAATTTAGGGAAGCTTATACATAAAAAGTAATTCAATGTGCATATATAATAAATATGTTATATCATTACACATAAGCATATAAACCATAAATCATTACATATAAACCATTAAACATGAGATCATAACATATCAAAAATGAGACAAAGCTTCTTTATTGATATCAACAAATAGTAGTGGAAAGGTACAACCTAATCCGATCCACGGCACCGACGAAACCTTTCTCCGGATCTGTCCAACCCAAGCCTCAAAGTCCACTTCTCTAGCAAGTGAAAAAGGATGTCGTATAAGGATGAATGAGCATCTATGCAAGGAAACAAGGATTTCCTATAAACTGGGAAGTGCATGAGGCATAGGGAAAAATCAGACTTGATCTAGGGATCGAAATGACTATAATGTTGATATCCTATCTCTTCCTTGTAATTAGACCTTCCCATGAGGTGTATAAATTCCAGCTTAAATTGTTTAATTCAGTTAGGCCACGGGCTCCTGTAGGTGGGTTTTCAGTAAAACCCATAAACCCCACCCGAAAAATAGGATATTGCTTTATTTTTTCATATTTTTAAGAGTATACGTGGGATCTATATTGTGGTACCTGTGTGTGTACGCGCTTTTGTGCGGGAAGATGCATGTATGGAATTTGAAATATTGTTTTTTAATATAAGATCAAGTTTGTATGGGAAAGGGATGCCCGAGGTCATACAAGAGCATCAAACCTACAAGAGTTCTGAATGATTCTATAACAAGGTTTACGAGGTCTTGGATAGATGGATATTGGATGTGCGGTTAAGACACTCCTAGATGTTAAGTCACTGGTTCAATTCCCTGCCCTATTCGGGTATTATTCTTGGACATGACCATGATGTAGTCTCATGATTGTTGAACTTTAAAAAAAAAAAAATTATGTCCAAATGGTTTGCTTTTAATTTCTACTTGAATACAATTTTTTATAGATAAAAACATTTTTTCCTAATATTTATGTTAAAATAATATGATATACCACCAATGGAAGGAGCTCTGGAAACCCTAGCTGCTCAATCTTTTCTCTGTTTGCATGGATTTTCTACATATCTTTTCTACAGGTCGTTCAATGGTGAATCCATGTGATTTGGAAAATAAATTGGTTTCTTTTGCAGGTATGGTTATCGGTCAAGCTAGCTCTTATTTCATTTCATATAGCCTTATCTTGAAGTTTGGTTCTCGTCTTTTGGTGGTACAATAAATTTATTCTCTTAATGTTCCTATGGATGGGGAAGATTTCTACTGTGAAAAGTATTTTTCGGAGAATGGTTTGGTTTGCAGGTTTAATGGGTATCGACCATGGCTAGATGATATGCATAAATGGATCTATAAGACATGGAAGCCCCTTTTGACGGACGAGCCGAATATTTACCCTATGGCACAAGGTTTTTTCACTGTGTTTTTTTATAAGATTGAGGACAAGAAAGCTATCAGTGAAGTTGGGTCATAGTTTTGGGGGAGTTTTAGCCTCTTCATGTAGACCTGGACTCCCAATTTTGACCTAGTAATAACATCAATTTCTATAACCCCGGTTTGGGTAATTCTTCCGAACCTTCCCCTGCATTTTTTGAATCACACATTTCTTTACTCCATTGGTAATGTGATGGGAAATTCTATTGTAGTTGTTGTGAAACAAAACAAAAAATACAAGACTACTTATGCCTACATTTATGTGGAGATGGAATTCAACAAGGGTTTTCCAACAGAGATTAATTTGATGGGTTCAAACTATGTTTGGGTCGAAAAGCTTGACAATGAGAATTTCTCATTTCAGTGTAGAGTATGCTATGAAATAGGGCATGTAGTAACAAACTACCCCAAATGTTCTTAGAATAGAAAATACCAGAAAAAAAACTCGAAGGACCAAATAGTGGGAAGGTGCACAAAGTGAGCATTATATGGTACTCAAAGAAGAAGAGCTTCGGGACAAGAAAGAACTAGAAGACAAGAAGGAATCAGACATCCAAGAAACCACAGTCGCAACGACATAATCTAAGTAAGAAAAATTGATTGCCAATGTGGATCCTCCAGTCACCAACAAGAATTCCCCAAATGCACAAGTAGTCGAAAAGAAGCAAACCCTCATGGAAAACATATTCCATTCGGAAACCACAAGGAATCGAGTTGAAAAGGAAACTTCTTGGGCAGATTAGGCGGATGAAGAAGATCTCAAGAGTAATATCATGCACTTATCGAAAAACAATCCACCATAATTTACAGGAAATGCGGGTCGGATTCAAGTTGGGAAGAAAGGAAAAAGTTAGTCTCCACTAAAAAAAGATGTCAATCTAGATCAAAATAAAATTATAGTGAAAATGAAATGTAAATGTGTTTCTATTTTGGGGGTTTTTTGGAAAAATTTTATTTGAAAAGGGACGAAAGTTTTTGTGTCATGGGGAACTCGTTTGAGGGTTTGGATTGAGATTTTGTGCACAATCTCAAACTCGCAAGGAAGATTGGAATATGTAAAGGTTTTTGTCCTTCTAAGTCTAAATTCTTTTAATAATACAAATCTCTACATATTTCGTTAATTTTTTTAATGTAAAAATAAAACATATTTTTTTAGTTATGCTGAAATTGTTTCCTTTTAGTTTCTATACCATTCCAATAGATTTTTTTTTTTTTTAAGAATTTTTTTTTGTTAAGTGATGTATACTTTGTTTATTATTAGGATCAATTTCTTTCAATTTTTTTGGCTAAAATTTTAATGTGATTTTTTTTTAAGTTAACATTTTTAATATAGATATTTTTCATTGAATAATTTGTTATGGTTAAAATATTTTGTTTCATAAATTAAAGTGGAATGATTAAAGTGGGAGATGCTTTGTTTTTTTTTCAAGGAAATGGGTAGCATTTTTATATATCAAAGCTAGAACGGGCGAGGTCCCTTCAAAATTTGCTCTGATTCAAATATTTGCATAGATAAATCCTCAGAGTATTAGATACTATCCCTATTGTTTATAACTATTCTACTTACAAAATTTATACTATATTTTCTCCAAAAGACCCCACAAAATTTGACAACACGACAAAACGTATAAACTATAAAGTGATTGACTACCCACTTCTTTCCATCTTCTCTAATGAAATGTCCTCCTAGGCTGCTTCAACAGTTTGACTAGGAACCAGGATTAGCTCAGACCCACTATGCTCTTGTTCTACCTCCCCTTCAGCCTGAGTACTGGAATTGGCCATTTCTCCAAGCTCGAAGACGCCTTTGAGCACTCCAATAGTAATTTTTTCCACTTTTACCTCCATATTATCCACCTTAAAATTCAAGTTAATTATACCTGTGTTTAGACGCTCCAATTTTTTTTAAAGAAGCTCCAGATCCTTTCCAATCCCTACAAGATGAGTCAAAACCATTGTGATTTGATTCTACACCTCCCGAATTACTTGCTTGCCTACCTTTTCTACCATGGCATCCATATTGTCATTGCTCGAATTTCCCTACTCCTCTGCACTATCGCCACTTTCGTTAAGATTTGCAGAGGCCATTTTGTGAGCTATCCTTCCCTGCATATGAATTATTATGTGGTTTATCTACATCACTAGTTCCTTGATATAATTCCCCACTTCCTTTCGTTCGAAGTGCACATACAATCACATTTAATATCATTCCCATCGTGCAAATCAAACAAGGCGTGATCATCCATCCTCACCACCGCCATATTGTATTTGAATTGATATGCATCCACTCGAAGCAACTGGAGAAATATACTGAAGATGTCTTCCGCTTCCTTTTCATTTAATAACATTTGAAAGGATTTCCACTTGGCCTTCAACATGGTACATAGATTCAAGAGCCTACATATGTATTTAATACCACCCAGCTGCCTGCTTCGCCTCCCAATAAATTCTTTCCCTTCCCCAAGGCATAACTCGAACATGTTTGATCTATGCTCTTTAATACTTGCATTATTCCAATTGTCTCCCAATGATGTTTTATTTATTTGATCATTTATGGGACGTGATTATTTGATGCTTGGATTGATCGATAATCAAGACTCATTGTTCTAAAGAAGCGCCAATATTGGCTTGAAAATCTGCCTCACGGTTATTCTCACGTTTTACATGGTATAATCTAAAGTCATCTAATTTTCTTAGAAGGATCATAATCCCTATAAACATAGGAGAAGTTTCAGAGTCTATGAGGTGCCTGTTCCTAAAGGACCTTGAACACCTTTGGATGCCAATCATTGAATCACCAACTATGTTCATATGCCTTATACCTTTGGAGATAGAAATCTTTAGACCTTGCCAGAGCGATAAAGCTTCAACTTGATTGTTCGTTGCTTTCCCCAATCCCCAGACGAACCTTATATCAATTGTTCCATCAAGGTTATATAACACCTCACCCGCTCATGCCTCCCCCAAATGGGAGATGCTTTGTTAATGGTTGGAATTACCTCCATTTAATATCTCATTAAAACTCTAATGTATTTGCTTTCTATAAGCAAAATGTAATTATGTATCAAATTAATTAATAAATTTTATTGTTTTAAATATAAATAAAATTGTATTTTACATATAACTAATTTTTTAATAAAATATCTATTAAAAACAAATTATATATTTTAAAGTATAAACGTGGTTATATTTTCCTTTTATTAGATTTAATTAATATTTGTATTATATATTTAATTAATATGTTTAGTATATATTTAAATTTATAAGTATAATTACATTTTTTTTCTTAATTTAATTATATTAATTGATATTTTTATTATTTATTATGATAAAATATTTGGATAATTATTGATTTTATAAAACTATTAAAAATAAGGTAATAAATAATGTAGATAATTATTGATATAATAAATAATTTAAATAATTATTAACCAAAAAATTGTATATTAAAAAATTATAAATATTATGTATTATAATAATAAATATTATTGAAATGAGGCAATTGAAAGGTTAATGAGATTGGTAGTATGCTCAAGAGTTGAGCTATTATGACATGATAACATATGCCACCATGAGCAAACCCCATATGTGGATACAAACATCATCACTACCTATTTATTCCACGAGCAAAAAGGGTTATAGAGAATACAATGTTGAGCTTTTGTGGCCCACACTCTTCTCTCTCATGAAGTGGACAAACTGGAAAAACAAATCCACCTACTTGTCACCCTCCATACTTGGTTGGAGAACAAAGGATGGTAGCATTTTTCTTTAATATTTCGTATGAAGTGGACAAACTGGAAAAACAAATCCACCTACTTGTCACCCTCTAGACTTGGTTGGAAAACAAAGGATGGAAGCATTTTTCTTTAATATTTCATATGAAGTGGACAAACTGGAAAAACAAATCCACCTACTTGTCACCCTCTATACTTGGTTGGAAAACAAAGGATGGTAGCATTTTTCTTTAATATTTCGTATGAAGTGGACAAACTGGAAAAACAAATCCACCTATTTGTCACCCTCTATACTTGGTTGGAAAACAAAGGATGGTAGCATTTTTCTTTAATATTTCGTATGAAGTGGACAAACTGGAAAAACAAATCCACCTACTTGTCACCCTCTATACTTGGTTGGAAAACAAAGGATGGTAGCATTTTCTTTAATATTTCGTATGAAGTGGACAAGCTGGAAAAACAAATCCACCACTTTCCACCCTCTATACTTGGTTGGAAAACAAGGATGGTAGCATTTTTCTTTAATATTTCGTATGAAGTGGACAAACTGGAAAAACAAATCCACCTACTTGTCACCCTCTATACTTGGTTGGAAAACAAAGGATGGTATCATTTTTATTTAATATTTCGTATGAAGTGGACAAACTGGAAAAACAAATCCACCTACTTGTCACCCTCTATACTTGGTTGGAAAACAAAGGATGGTAGAATTTTTCTTTAATATTTCGTATGAAGTGGACAAACTGGAAAAACAAGTCCACCTACTTGTCACCCTCTATACTTGGTTGGAAAACAAAGAAGGGTAGCATTTTTCTTTAATATTTCGTATGAAGTGGACAAACTGGGAAAACAAATCCACCTACTTGTCACCCTCTATACTTGGTTGGAAAACAAAGGATGGTAGCATTTTTCTTTAATATTTCATATGAAGTGGACAAACTGGAAAAACAAATCCACCTACTTGTCACCCTCTATACTTGGTTGGAAAACAAAGGATGGTAGCATTTTTCTTTAATATTTCGTATGAAGTGGACAAACTGGAAAAACAAATCCACCTACTTGTCACCCTCTATACTTGGTTGGAAAACAAAGGATGGTATCATTTTTATTTAATATTTCGTATGAAGTGGACAAACTGGAAAAACAAATCCACCTACTTTTCACCCTCTATACTTGGTTGGAAAACAAAGGATGGTAGCATTTTTCTTTAATATTTGATTGGATACGCACAACCCTACCGTAGTCTCAGTGACTCCATCAACATAGGACCCTCATTTGTGCTATCTACTCCAAGCTACATGCTTTTTGTGTTTGTTATAAACAATGTTGTTGTCACTTTCTTTTTGTCTTTGTAGTCAAGAAAACTCTAGCCAAAGTTAGTTTGGTTTCTTGTATTCAAATCAAGTCTCACATTATCTTAATAAAACATATAAGTATTTCAATTCTATTTTAACTTCTTTTCATTTGGGCGTGCATTTATGATTTTTTTTGTTTTGATCATATAAACTGAGAATTCCATATCATATCTTTATCATTACTATGATTTCTACCAAAACCTAAAACAATTTCTATGAGAACCTAAAGCCTTTCTACTTCTCTATAATTATATATATTTATAATTTGTAAATAATTATAAAACAAAAATTTTAATTACAAAATATTATATTAAAGAAAATGGATTTTGATAATAGATAACATTAAATATAAATAATTATATTATTAAGATATATTATATTGGACAACATGGTGTACATTTCCAGGAAGTTTGCTTTTTAAAATTTGGAATACAAATCTTCCTGGAACCATTGATTTCCGTTTCCTCCCTCTATGGGAGAAGATAACTTTAGTTTGTACTCCTTGTTTTGATGGTGAAGAATCATTCACCGTTGCTTAAATAATTACATCTTAAATTTTTTTTATGAGTTGATTCAATATGAATCTTTTGCGATAGCTTTGACTTTTCTTTCATAAGCAAGTGGGCCCATTCTGATTTGAGATATCAAATGAACCTGTAAAGCAGTAGCATAGATGAAACGCTTTCTGATTTGAGATTTCAAAGGAACCAATTTTGCAATGACACGGTTTCCTGATTTTATGAGAAATCCCATTCCGATTTGAGATATTAATGAACAAATAAATCCAATAGAGTATGGATAGCATTTTGGTTTGATGCAAAGGTTGAACACTTAACCCCCACACCAAAAAAAAAACAAACAAACATTTCTGAAGGCTATTATGTCAATTTGATCTAAAAATTTCCTTTATTAAACATGGAGATTTAGAGTACTACCATGCTAGAAAACAAAAAATAATTAATGTCTAATTACTTAATATACTATTAGACATAGTTTATTTTGGAAATAAGGTTTCAAAATTTTCCATTTTAAAAAAAATAAAATAAGTATGGATAGTGTATATTTAATAGTATGAAAATATTATTTGTTCTATACCCAATCCAATGGATAAAATCAAGGATTTACAAAATTGAACTTTTTTCCGTTTCTTACCTCCACTCTTGTTTTGTGTTACAAATTCTTAAAGCTACAAATTACACATATGTACTTGTATTTTTATTAGCATTTATCAATCATTTAATTTATATGGTTGTGCTAGTTTTATTAGAAAAAGATATTGTGATAAAAACCATGGTGAACATTTCCTGAAAGTTTACTTTTAAATTTGGAATACACATTTCTTGAAAATATTGATTTCTCCCTTTGTATGGTGTAATGACCAAGGTTCATATACTCATGAATATTCAGACTATCTGGAATATATAAATATCAATTTATAGGACAAGTAATATTTATATATAAGAATGTTGAATGTACTTACAAATTTTGCCATGTTTAGATACTTAGGCAGATGCCTTTTCATGAATGATCATATCCTTTTAGGACATGCCCTTTCATAACTAACTACACTTATTAATCATTATTTATTATTATTTATACATATTTATGTTCATAATATTGTCTTCCCCTTTAGAAGAGTTTTGTCTTCAAAGTTTTATTAATGAAAAGTTTCTTGTCTTTGTCATTTCTTGGAACTATCATCCTCAATGATACAAGACAATATGAACTTCTGAGTGTGGTACAGAATTGTCGCACTGTGAAATGATCTAACCATCTCAAATCAATCTTCACCAGAATGTTTCACTTAAAAGCCTTCCAAAATGAAATATTACCATGAGACTTGATGATATTGATATCAATATTCTTTAGAAGATATGTTGATTGTTTTCCTTTTGATTGAAGCTGATGCAGTGAATGATTAATTTTCCTAGTCTTATGATTACGATGTTGATAAGGACTTATTATGACTTGTTTTCATTTTAACGTATCTATAGTATTCTCTTGACTTTTTAGCATATGATCTTCATCACGTACTAGTGTTGCTAGTTTGATTATTTGCTCTTCACTTGGAATTCCCCTTGTCTAAATTGTTGTATCAGAGTATGTATTCACTTCAATTGGACTAGAATATTTTTTAATCGTGATACTATCTAATCAATGTTTGTTATGTTTTCTTCAACTTAGATTATTATGTCTGAAAACTTTGATGCTTCTTTTGTGATAAGTCCTTCAAATTTGTTCTCCACTTATTTTTTACCATTTATAAGTTTTTAAATTTAAGTGAGTAGATTTTGATTATGGTTTCAGAGAGAGAAGAGTTCTTCAACGTATGATTCAAATTTATTTTCAATGTTCAAGTTTCTCATCTTTTAAAACTTTGAATTTTTCTAATAACCTTAGATTAAGGCTTTTTAAGCGCAAATTTTATTCTTCCTTCTTCAATAGATTCTCACTAAATTTCTTCTCAAGACATTCATTTTATTTTTATAGTTTTTTCTTTGTAGCCTTGGACTTCTTTACCTTCCTAATTAACTTTTGAATATGATCCTTTAGATGAAAAAATTCCTCGTCCTTTTCTTTTGACTCCTTGTAAAACATATCTTCGAGATATTTGTGTTTCTTTTTTGATACCTCATGTTTTTGTTAAAGTTTTGTGAGTTCATATTCTATCCTTTTATTTGTATATGCTTATCACCTTGATATTCTTCCATAATAAATATTTTTCCACATGTTGGACAGCCACATTTGTGATTTTTAAATATCGATTGAAACACAAATTTTGTTTCACAAAAGGGAATTTAGTCCAAATCGTTGACTTATATCTGGAATTCATTATTCATGTAAATCCCCATTATAAATTTGATTGAAACTTTTTGAGTTGAATTTGGGATTATTTTTTAATTTCTCCTATTTTTAATATTTTTTTTTATTTCTCTTATTTTTAATATTTTTTTTTAATATTGTTATATATTTTTTAATATATAACTTAATATTTTTCTTAATCTTTATAAAGTATAAATGTAACAACCCTTTTGGCTACCCTCTCATGTAAATACTATTATGTACAATTGTCAGCGTAAATAATTATGAAAAATATAAAACGATTGGGTTGAGGAAGGACACATATTCAAAGCTTCGAGGAGGAGAAGTTTCTTGGGAAACTCCCAAACTCAAAATTTTTCATTTATTTGCTACTTATCTTTATGTTCAAATAATGGAAAATTGGTGTAGGAATTTAAAATTGGAGTATGGGCTTCTAGGAAAGGACGAGGTCATCCTACTCTTGTGGGACATGTTGGCATGGTCAACACGCAACAGGAAAGGGGAATAAATTCAAGAAGACAATGTTATGTGAATATGCATTCAACATATGTGCAAGGGGAGTGAAAATGAGAAGAGAAAGTGCAACATGAATTGAAAAAGAACATTGGATGAGCACTTGTGCAATCCAATGCAAGGAGAGAGAATGTACAACGCGGGTGAAAGAGAAACCATGCACTAGTTCAAGGGCACACAGGTGTGCATGAATAAAGGAAAAGAAACAAAGTGATTGTTTAGAAGGAAGATCCATAGTGGTTTGGAAAAATCCTGCTAGGTTTGTTGGAACCACTATATGATCTTTGGATTTTTGTGTGGTTTTAGCTGGTTTTTGTACATTTTCCTTGAGCACTTCACTCCTTTAGCTTTGAATCTAACTTTGGGGTGGTCAATTTCAAGAAAGGTTTACAATGTAGTTGGTCTACAGTTGGGTGGAGAGTTGAATTCCCACCTCAGTTGTCAGTCATCCGACTAGTAAGATAAGTGACTTACTTTTACTAGTGTGCATATTGATTAATGTGGTTATGTAATAATTGTGTATCAACACTTTTAAGGAGGAATGTGTATTCCTATATGTTTCCATGAGAAGGTGATGTGAATGATTCTCTTGATTTTGAGTTATTGCAGGTCCCTATGTTGTTGATATGATCTTGCAATGCAGAGTTTTTATGTGCTTATGATTTATTGTCAACATGAGTAGTTGATTATTAGTACTTGTGATCTCATTTTATGATATGTATGAATGTCGTAAATAGTTGTTATTTGTATCGAGATGCATTCGGGCCAATTGTGCCACACCAATTGTTGACTTTATGGGGCCCTGACCCAGTCGGATAGTTTGCGCAGTCCAAAAAAACCCATTATTACCGACCCTTTTGGCAACGATCTGCTTGCGCAGACCAAAGTCTCACTCGAGGCAATATACGGGGATGTTAGAACTAGGTTTCTACATCCAGAGGGATAGAGGAGAGTGGCTTTAGGGAATTTCCTTCTTGTCAAAGCTCCATAGGTCAGATCTATCAGTAACACAACCAATGTTCAACACAACTATTGAACTTACCCACAGACAGCGTGATCTTACTTATTTAAGAATTAAACACAGTAAATAATCATAAAATGGATTGCGTTATTTAGTTACAGAACAAAACCCTTATTCAACATAGACATTCATAAACAGTAAGAAAAAATCAAACACATCATTATAACTTAGATCTTCTCAACAGTTCTTTCATTAATGTCTAGATTTATCTCATACATTCACTTTCCACCCTGCGCACACAACTGCAATTTTTCCTAAGGTCTCCACGCACATAGCTGCATGAGCCTTTTCCTCTAATCCAAAACATAGACTCTAACTTATTCTTACATCCAAATGCATTTCAAATAATCAATCATAACCTACCTATGAATTCTATCTAGACTCCTTATATTGATTTTTCTTTTACAATACCATGGTCCCAAACCATGGGCGGAGTCCAACATTCACAAAAAGTCCCATCCCATTACATAATGAAGGGGCCTTGACCCTTTAAAGCCCCTAAGGCCAAAGATATACTTCCCTATGCGTGCTTCGTGCCTCGATCTATGGAATCTTTACTTCGCGGGGATCCCAATTCCAACAAGCCCCCAACACAAAACTGTGACTCGTCTCGAGTCACAATGATGGTGCACCATCAATCTTCACTCAAATGTATCACAAGGAATCCTTTAATGGAGGAAATATATCGACGCACTACGTTGAAAAATCCCAGACCTCTCCGAGCAGTGTTGTTGTGATGGACTTGGTTGCCTTCTGTTCGAATCCCCTCTGAGTTGTGCACAACTCCTTAAGCTTATTCTCCATAGTTTGGGAAAGTTGACTGGCCTCAGCTTTCCATGGCTTCATCCGGAAATGACTAGCTACTCATTCCGACATAGCTCCTCAATATGTTCTTGTAAAAATTGACCCTCTTAGAGACGGTTAATCCTCTAAATTAGCGCCAAGGTCTTTGCAGTGACCTTGATTTTATCTAGCTACTCTTATTTCTTTCACGCCTCAGACTCAATATTTTGTACTTGCAGGTCCTCCTGTAATGAGGACCATGCATCAAGAGCTTCAAAAAATATGCTCACACACTCATGTATGTGACACTCAATCTGTGTTATGGTGGCCTTCAACTCCGTTGTGCACTTCTTATGGACATCTAGTGGAGTAGCAGGTTGTAACTACATTTGTAGCTCAATGATTTTCATTTCCATCTCGATCCATACTTTTTCAACTTTGGCCTTGGAGTCTTTGACAGTTGTGGCCAACTTGGCCACTTTTTCCTCAAGCGCAATGATAACCTGAATCTCGAGCTCTGGTAGCTCACTACACACCTTTGAGATTGTTTCTTCTAACTTCTGGTGATGTTCTTCCTCAACCTCTAGTTCTTCGACAACAATTTTCTTCTCTGCAGCCATGCTCTGGTGTTCCTCCTGGGCGTCCTGTATAGCCAGAAGGGTGCGTTGTTCTCTGATATTTAGCTCCTCGGGGATGCCTCGGTGAAACTCATGCAAGGCCTATAAAGGCATCGCTATAATTTTCAATGTTTTGTTTTGCAAGCAAACCGCCTGCTTCATCTGCTTAGCTATGTCAAAATGCAGTGTGCCTGTAGGAATAGACACTGTGTGGGTATCTGCAGTTGGTGCCAACTCCTGCGCAGTTGTACTTGGTCCAGCTGGTGCCCCGGTAGGTGGAATTGCGCTCGCTTGCAATGCACTCGCTTGCACCTGCAAATCCTACAACCCTTTGTGGACATATTCAAGTACTTTCTTGTACTTCTCTTTGATGTTGCTCCAAAATTCCTCATTGACCTAACGCACAACATCCCCGATCTCGGAAAAATTGGGCTCCGCCTCGAAGCCAGTGTTAACTTAGCGAGTTATGACAGGTTGTGTTACGTCTGGAATTAATATCTCAAGTCCTGCAACCTCGCACGTCCCTAGAGACTCCGGAATGTGAATATCATGCAGATCCTTTTCACCCTCCTCTATAGTCAGATTGTAGCATTCGCGGGCTTGTGCCATTTTCGCAACCCAATCAGGCTTTACTAGAGTCATGGTTTCCTTAGTAATGTAGAATACACCTGCCTTCACTTCTTGAAGAGCCTCATTAATGCATTCCTATCCAACCGTGAAGCTATATGTTAACAAGAACCCTTCTACCATCTCATCCCAATCTTTTGTTCCATAATGTAGATTTGTTTCAAGATACCATTGATGAGGTATCGTCTCCAAAAAATGAAATAACATGTGCACCCATTCTGGCTAAGTTTTTGCTCCCCAAGTTGCAGTCCAGTGAGCTAAATGCTCACGCGGATCCTCCTAGCCATCATACTTATCCACAATTCTTGTGTCAAGCTGACCAAACCTTAACCTTATTAATTTTGCAAAACTTCGGCCAACCTTCTAGAATTTCTCTTTGCGCACCCCACCATCGGGCTAGGGTGGACCTTAATGCAAATTCCAGAGCCTCATACCTTTGTTCCTCTGGCACTTTCTGCTCAAATTCCTCCAAGAACAAGACAAAATTCCCCATTCCATCATAAAAGGTCAAGTCGCACACTTATGACTTAATACAGCGCAGAGATTTTGTAGCCCTGTTATAATGCTTCATGGTTACTTCATGCAAAATATTTTTCCAGTGCTCCAACTCTTCATCAAAATCAGACACGTACAAAATATCACTCTCCCAACATATTATTCCATCTGCAGTGGGATTAATCTAGTCTTCATCTTGCGCAGTAAGCTGATAAATTTGATCATTCACAACATCGCTATACTCATGATGGAAAGGTTCTATATAGTGTGCACCTTCAGAGGGATCCAGTGGTACAAAAACTCAGGTTCCATTCTTTTCAAATACCATTTGCCTATTCTTCAGGTTTATTATAACATCCATATCATAAGCCCAGTCAAATCCTAATAGCGCAAGGTACGGATTAGTATCATCAACGATCTCAATGACCTCAAAGTCAACCAACACACTTGCACCATCAATATCTACACATACTCTGTGCAAGCGCCCCATAGGAATGATATTCTGTTGATTTTCCATCCTCAGCTAAATAGGAGACCATTTCAACTTCGGCTTTCCCAGCCACTCCCATGTCTTTTTATGCATAACATTAGCATCTGATCCCAGATCCAGAATGACTGAACCATCTCATAGTCTCTGATATGCACATTTAATCGCATCTCCTACCCAATTCTCTTCTTATTCTTATACACTTTGTTTACTACGCAATGTTTCATCTGCAACTCTTCTTTACCATTGCATTTATCAATATGCTCCTACAATACTTTGACATCCCTCTGGTCCCTTAACAATTTCATGCACGTCTATAAGAAATATCTTAGGATCGACGAATCGGCTCCCTTTACTTCATCATTCTCTTCAGGCTTATTTTCTACTGGGAACAACTATCTCTGTGTAGTTGATGTCATAGGCTTAAAAGTCAGAAACAATTTCTTCGATGCCATGAATGTATCCTTTTTGTGTTGTACATCAAACCCAACAATCTTATCTTCAGCCTTCCTTACCCATGTCTCCAGTATACCTCTGCCCATATGTGTGGTTTCCTCCAGTATTCATACCATTGCGCGTGACTATGTTAACACTTGGATCTCCTTGGTGCAGTTCAACCCTCATCATCTATATGTTCTGCACTGGCTAATGGTTGTGCTTCTCTTGTATTTAAGCTAAAAAAGCAGGATAGTCTTCTATTTCATGACCAAATTCCTGATAATACTTATAGGACATAGCAGTAGCATTCTAGAAATCTCGAGCAAAGTGTCCAGGCTATTTGCAGTTGTAACAAACGATATGTCCTTGCCCTCGACCAATGGTTCCTCCTCGGTCGTGCCCTAGACCTTGAAAATCTCCTCGAGCAGTTGGTGAACCCATAGCTTCGCGACCTTCTACTTGCATTCGATATGCGCCCGGACTGTTCGGAAGCATTAGATCATAACTCCTACAATGTTGTTCATCGTTCCCAACTAAATTACAGAATTTTCAGAACAATTGCTTCAGCGATCTAACCAAATTTCGTAATAAGTGACAAAAATCGGTGGAATGTTGGCATGCTAATTTGCAGATACTACACCATACATTAGGCCCTACACTTGGCCCTCTACTCGATCCAGGTTTTAACGGACTCAGCATCCCAACGCCCAAATAGTCTCTAAAAACATGACACTGCTCCTTGTAGTGACCCTCAGCCTTTCACTTGATACACCAGACCTTCGTTCTCATCTCTGGGTGAACCTCCTTTCCCTTCTTTAGATCCTAGAGATCCATGTGCAAACTTGCTAAATTAGCCTGAAATTTTGGCAACCCTATGCTTGCATCGACTACCAGCGAAGCCTCCAGATTCATCGCTATCTCCAGCGCTTCAACTTGAGTCGTGATCTTCTCTTGTGACAATGGCAATCTAAGATGCAACAACATCTCAACAATAAACCACTCTTTATGTTGTTCATCTGGGATCTTAAAGCTAATATGACTCAAAAATGTCTTAAATATTTAATCTAATTCCCACACAGTCATAGTTGTCATCTTCTTAATCTCTTTGACCTCAGTGATACACTGGGATTGCGACTTCGGTTTCTTGAATTCAGTATTTAGCACAGTATTTTTTTCAGTCAATGAAGAATTTACAATCATTGTAACAAACTGCATGTACCAAGACAATGCTCTATCTTGTATCACAGTAACCGACAGTGCTTTCTTCATATATTCATATGTAATGTTCTACAAACTCCATATCACTTCTACTACAAACCAAAACTTTTCACGGTCATCCGTTCCCTTGAACATAGACATCTTCGGTGGTTGGGCCATGGTGAATGGGGGAGGTGGAGGCAGAGGTGGAGGGACATAATGAAATAGAGTGATGATGGATGTAGAATTTTGGTGAATTTCCTCAGCACTCTGCTAACTTTCAGATATCACTGAAAAACTTCGCGGAGTAGCGGGGTTGCTTTCTCCTCTTTCAATCTCAAACAATGGTCTATATTCCCTTTCAACGTATGTTCCCCAACTAGTCTTAAACCTTTTTCCACTTCGTGTAGCACCATGTTCTTTGTCTTCAAACATCAATCTGAGCACAATTGCAGTATACCCTTTTCACACAATAGCATTTTAATCCAGAACTTCAATGAATTCAAGTACTTACCTCACAGGCCTTTGAAAATTTGCGCTCTACTTCACTATAGGACACAGAGGTATTGATCCCGAAATCAATAATGAATCCCCCAAGGACGCTATCAATCTAGTAATCAATGTCTCTCGCGATCTCGTTATCAGTCTTTTTCAGTTTCTCAATAAGATCTAGTGTTCACATAGTAGGTATATTATTAAAATACCCCGTTTGTGTAGCTATCCTTGAGATCCACTCGTGCAACTCGCTAGAAAACGATGCAAAGAAGAGCTTTTAATGATTTGTATAGATATACTTCTGTAACCAGTGTTCAGTAGAGATATGTGAACTTCTGTTTTCTTGCAGATCTATCCAATCTTCAATCTCTTTCTTAGATGAATGCCACATCCAGCTATCCCTCAGTCAGATCCTGATCACGACAATGGAACCATTTTTTGGCTTTATGGGGCCCTGACCAAAATTCAGATAGTCTGTGCAGTCCAAAAAAACCCACTATTATCAGCCATTTCGGAAACGATTTGTTTGTGCAAACCAAACTCTCACACGAGGCAATATAAGGGGATGCTAGAACCAGGTTTCTGCATCTAGAGGGATAGAGGACAGTGGCTTTATGGATTTTACTTCTTGTTAGGGCTATGTAGGTCAGATATATCAGTAACATAAGTGTTTTTCAACACAACTGTTGAACTTACCCACATACTGCATTGAACACAGTAAATAACCATAAAACGAACTGCTCTTTTCAGTTACATAACAAAACTATTATTCAACATAGACATTCATAAATAGTAAGAAAAAACAAAAACAACATTATAACTCAAACCTTATCCACATCTCTTTCATTAATGTTCATATCTATCTCATACATTCACTTTCCACCTACGCACACAACTGCAGTATTTCCCCAAGTCTCTTTGCACACAATTGCAGGAGCCTTTTCCTCTAACCCAAAACACAAACTCTGACTCAGTCTTACATCCAAATGCATTGCAAATCATCAATCTTAACCTACCTATGACTTCTGTCTAAAATCCTTATATATATTTGGCTTTTACAATACCATGGTCCCAAACTATGGGCGGAGTCCAACGTTCACAAAAAGTCCCATCCCGTTACACAATTAAGGGGCTTTGACCCACCCCAAAGCCCCTAAGACCAAAAATATACTTTTCACTCCACGCCTCGATCTGTGGAGTATTTAATTCGCGGGGATCCCAACTCCAACACCAATATTGTGAAAGAACTTTGGAATTTCACATAAGAACGAATGAAGTCATTGATTTCCTAAATTTTGGGTTAATACCAGTTTAGGCCATCTAATCTCAAAGTTAAATAGTGGGAATGTTGAAAAATATGTAACTAGGTTCGGTCTTCATAAATATGAAATGTACTTTTGATTCTTGTAAATTATAAAATGAAAGAAAATTGTTATTATTGTTATTGGAAATTGGGTTTTATGTCCAAGGTCTTTTATTTTATAGTCAAGAACCCATTGAGTGCTTCTAAGGTTTGTCCTAGGTCAAGAAATAAAAATAATCATTTTCATAAGTTGAAGGCCCCATCAGGCACATTGTAACTTGTAAAGAAAATTATTTTTGTCCTTAAAAGTGCCAAAATACCCTCCAAGATCAAGTCAGCCTGGTAGATGGAAAGTCGACCTAATTTTATGAGCCACATCCACCTTTGAGAATATTATATAAAGGAGGAAACTCAACCTCCTTGAAGGACATACATTTCTCACTCATTCAAGAAAAGGAAGAAGAAGAAGAAGGAAACAAAGAAGGAAGAGGACAAAGAAGAATTGGTTTTCTTCTATTTCTCTCTCACACATGTGAAGGAAGGCTAGGGTTTCTACAGAAGATCTAGGATTTTCCTCTAGAAGTTTGATCTTGAAGAAGAGAAGGCAAGAAGGTCAAGTGAAGGTCACAAGAAGCCATTCTCAAGCTCCAGAAGTCAGAGAAAGCCAAGTGAAAGTCTAAGGAATCACTGGGAGGCTAAAATAAGTTCGCACGTGTGGAAGTAACAACTACAGGAGGGCCAAAATTTTCATGTCTGCAGTGGAGGCTAAAATTCTGGAGTGGAGACCGAAATTTTGGAGTGGAGATCAAAGTTGTGCTACTGGAAGATATTTGACTGGGTTTGACTTGGAAAAGGAAAGCACATCATCCAGAAAGGTTGGAATTTGTCTTGGAGGGTATTGGTCTTGGTATAAAGGTCTTGGAATTCGTCAATTGAAGATTCTATAAGGAAGAGAAGAGATTTATGGGTTTTCCTCTCAAGTGGAGAGGTTTTGGCCCTGGCTTGCAACCTATATTCTGTGTTATTGTTCTTCTTGTTTTTGGTAGTTTTTTTATGATAAACAGACATAATAATAATAATAGAAGCTAATAATTAAGGTAAGTAAAAAGACAACACAAGAAGTTATCAAAGAAAGAGAAATGACTCTAACCATAGCCCTCTAGATTTCTCAATATGGTTTCAGAGCTAAGGTTGACTAAGGGAATTATGAATATCTTTACTACATTGAAGAAGTTTCTCAAGAAGTGTTCAAAGGTAGCAAGCCATCTCAAGAAAGGTATCAAGGAAGCATGGAATCTTCTATTTACTCCAAAGAAGGAAGTAACCAAGACAAAGAATGAAGGACCCTTCTCGACACTCACTAGAACTTTTCAAGATGAGAACATTTGGGTGATCGATAGTGGTGCATCAAGACACATGACTCGTCATCACAAGGAACTAAATACATTGTCAAAAGGACAATCTTATTTCTCCATGGAACTTGGAGATAATAATATCTACCCCGTAAGAGGAATTGGATCAACCTTGATAGACCTGAAGAATGGAGGCAATATTCATCTCAACAACATCCTATTTTTCCCATTTTTTCATAAGAATTTACTCTCAATTTCAATTCTAGAAGATAAAGGTCATACAATGGCCTTCATTGATGGAAAATTTGCAGTAGAGAGTAAAAACTCAGCCATATAAAATTCTAGAGTGATTGGCATTCATGAAGGAATACTTTACAAGTTGATATCTCCTCTTTCTCAAGCCCTAGTTCACATTGAAATCAGCCCATGAGAGCTTTGGCATAGAAGATTTGGTCATCTCCATTTCAAAATCCTTTCAACTCTAAGTTCAATAGTATATGGAATCCCCGAACTAAAAGAAGACCATGAAGGAGTATGCAAAGGATGTGTATTGGGTAACAACACCAAGAGACCATTTGGAAACAATGCTTCACGGTCAAAAGAAACCTTGAATCTTATTCATTCTTATGTCTGTGGTCCTATGACTCCTAAATAATTTGGAGGTCATCTATAGTATGTCACATTTATATATGATCATTCAATAAAAACTTGGGTTTACTTGATGAAATCCAAGGATGAAATATTTACCAAATTTCAAGATTTCAAAGTTGAATTAGAGAAACTTTCAGAAAGAAGAATCAAGAGATTAAGATTTGATAATGGAGGAGAATATACATCCAAGGAAATCATAGCTTTCTGTAAGGAGTTTGGTATTAAGAGGGAGTTGATAGTCCCATATAATCCCAAACAAAATGGAGTTATAGAATGAAAGAATTGATCCATTGAAGAAAGAGTAAAATTAATGTTACGTGATCAATATTTACTGAAATTTTTGTGGGGTGAAGATACGAAGAAAAATCTATACATTCAAAATCAAAGTCCCCATAGGTCACTAGATAACAAAACTTCTAAAGAATTATTCACTGGGAAGAAACCTACCATAGATCATCTCTGAATTTTCGGTTGTCATGTCTATATTCATATACCTAAGGACAAAATATGGCATGAAGGGAACATTTGTTGGCTATAGTAACTCCTCTAAGGCCTATATGATCTACATAAAGGAAGGACACCAAATAGAATTTGGTTGAGATATGATATTTGATGAAATTATTGCATTCAAGAAATCAAAGGATCTCCCTATGGACTTTTATGAAGAAGAACTTCTAGTATTTGAAGAAGAATTTATTAGGGAAGAAGAAGAATCAAATCATGAAGATGAAGGTCCCAGTGAACCTATACAACCTGTGGTTATTCCTAAAACTAGAAAGAGACCTAAATGGTTGAAGTCTACACTATTTGATGCAGAATGTCATGGAGCAGCTCAAGGAACATTTAGGGGGAGAAAGAAGCCCAAAGGATATTCTGGATATGCAGCCTACATGGAAAAACTAATAGGAGCAGAGCCATCCATTTTTGAAGAAGTTGTCATTCACCAAGAATGAAAGGATGCCATGAATGAAGAATATCAATATATAATGAATAATGGAGTTTGGGAGATCATACCTAGGCCTGAAAACAAATTTGTGGTAAATTCCAAATGGATCTACAAGATCAAACATGCAGAAAATGGAAGTATTGATAAATATAAGGCAAAATTTGTAGCTAGGCGCTTCTCTCAACAAGAACACATCGACTATGAAGAGAAATTTGCTTCGACTATACGTTAGTTGGTCCCTTTGGTAGCATTGATGGGATGGAACATCCACCAAATAGATATCAAGAATGCATTCCTGAATGGCACAATTGATGAAGAAGTTTATATAGAAAAACCCTTTGGATTTTAAGCGAAGTATAGAAAGGCATATTTTTTCAGATTGAAGAAGGCATCATATTGCCTCAAGCAAGCACCAAGGACATGGTATGCTAAGATGGATGCATACCTACAGATATTAGGATTCACAAAGAGTTCTATTGATCTGAACCTTTATATAGGTTGTGAAGGGAGAGTCGGTAATCATTCTTCTGTATGTGGATGATTTTCCCTTAACATGTGTAGAAGGTTGAATTGAAGAATGTAAGAAAAAACTAGAAACAGAATTTGACATGAAGGATATAGGGTTGATGCACTACTATTTGGGACTGGAAATCTGGAAAGGAATGATGAGATCTATCTAGGTCAGGGAAAGTATGTAATCAAAATGTTGAAGAGGTTTTACATGACAGATTGCAAACCAATGACAACCCCGATGATCACAAATTTGAAAATATTAAGGAGTTTCGAATTGAGCCCCGTGGATCCTTCCAAGTACAGACAATTGACTAGCTCATTGATGTACTTGGTAATACTTGACCATAAATACGTTTTGTTGTACATGTTCTTAGTCAATTCCAAGTGTAACCTAAGCATGATCATTGGATAGCAGCAAAATATATTATGAGATATATGTAAGGAATCATCCACTACTTCCTAAAATACAATAGGATGAATGATTTCAACTTGATTGGATATGCAGATTTTGATTGGGGAAGTAGTGAGAAATATGGAAGGAGAACTATAGGAAGACTTTTTAGTTTGGGATACTCCATGATCTCATAGATGATAAAAAATCAAGATACATAATTTTTCTTTGAGTAGTGTTGAGGCAGAGTATATTTCAGCCTATGAAGTAAGCAAAGAAGTGGTTTGGTTGAGGAAGTTGTTATCTGACCTATTTGAAGGACCTATGGACCCTACAGTGATACATTGTGATAACATCAGTTGTATATGATTGTCCAAAGACCCGGTGTTTCATGGAAAGACAAAGAATATCAATAATGAGTATCACTATAATTGGAAGTTAGTACAATATGGTGTGTTGCAGATACAATATATCTCCACCGATGAGCAAGTAGCTGACATATTGAAAAAATATTTTCATAATAAGGAGCTTATGTATTTGAGAGACAAGATTGGTTTGGTTAATGTATCCTCCCTAGTTGAGAGGGAGACATAGGCACATCATTCTTGTCTTCACTTGGGAAGACAAAATGGAGGATTGGGTGAGCATTTGACATCCGATACTCTTTGAGGATGAGGTAGGTCATCCAAGATAAGAGAATTCGTGGACCAATATTATTTGAGGACTAGATATCCAAGATAAGAATAGTCCAAAGAAGATCGTACTTTTTGAATACCCTGGTGGGGTATGTACCTTGAGAGACAATTATGATGGTGTCCATAAATCATTGGACTTGCCAACATTGTGCTCTGATCTTATGGGGAGATAGAGTTGATATTCAAGGCCTTGCTATGTGACAATGTTGGTTGATATGATGCTAAACATAAGGGTTACCAATCCAACTCTTCTTATGATATATATTTAGATTGAGAATGTCCATGTACCATTTATGAATACATCCATATTTAAGAGGGAGTGTTGAAAAATGTGTAATTAGGTTCGGTCTTCATAAATATGAAATGTACTTTTGATTCTTGTAAATTATAAAATGAAAGAAAATTATTATTATTATTTTTGGAGCATGAGTTTCATGTTGAAGGTATTTTATTTTATAGGTCAAGCACCCATTGAGTGCTTATAGGTTTTTTCCTAGGTCAAGAAGTCAAAAGAGTCATTGTTATAAGTTGAAGACCTCATCGGGCACATTGTAACTTGTAAAGAAAATTATTTTTGTCCTTAAAAATGTAAAAATACCCTCCAAGATCAATTCAACCTGGCATCTGGAAGGTCAGCCTAATTTTAGGAGCCACGTTCACCTTTGAGAAGCCTATATAAAGGAGGAAACTCGACCTCCTTGAAGCACATACATATTTCACTCATTCAAGCGAAGGAAGAAGAAGAAGAAGGCAATGAAGAAGGAAGAGGACAAAGAAGACTTGGTTTTGGGATATTTCTCTCTCACGGGTGTGAAGGAGAGCTAGAGTTTTTGTAGTAGATCTTGGGGTTTCCTCCACAAGTTTGATATGGAAGAAGATAAGGCAAGAAGGTCAAGCGAAGGTCACAAGAAGCCATTATCAAGCTCCATAAGTCATATAAATTCAAGAAAATTTCTAAGGAAGCCCTGGGAGGCTAAAAGAAGCTCACAAGTGTGGCAGCAACAACTGCAGGAGGGCCAAAAATTTTAGGTTTGCAGTGGAGGCCGAAATTCTGCAACTAGAAGTCGAAGTTGTGCTACTGGAAGAGATTTGACTGGGTTTGACTTGGAAAAGGAAAGCACATCATTCGGAAAGGTTGGACTTGATCTTGGTCTAAAGGTCTTGGAATTCATCAATTGAAGAATCTATAAGGAAGAGAAGAGATCTGTGGGTTTTCCTCTCAAGTGGAGAGGTTTTGGCCCCGACTTGCAGCCTATATTATGTGTTCTTGTTCTTCTTGTTTTTGGTAGTTGTTTGATGATACACAAACGTAATAATAATAAGAGAATTTAATAAGTAAAATAATTAAAAAGAAATCACAAGTAGTTATCAAAGAAAGATAAATCACTCTAATCATAACCCTCTATATTTTTCAACAGGGAAGAATAAG
This sequence comes from Pinus albicaulis, assembly GCA_034641835.2. Lineage (NCBI taxonomy): Eukaryota > Viridiplantae > Streptophyta > Pinopsida > Pinales > Pinaceae > Pinus > Pinus albicaulis. Next base: position 337,576,935 of record CM076569.1, read on the forward strand.
TCCCTAATTATGGTGATTAACTATAACATCCCCGGGTTCATAATTCTACATTGTAAGTAAATTTTAATTAACTAAAGTCTGAGAGGAGGGACACAAATTACATTTTCTTGGGGAGGTATATTGCTTGAGGAATTGGAAAAAATAAATACAACAAACATAGGTTGGATGAGAATATTAAATGATTTTATTATGCATTAAATTTAACTAAAAAGATAGGGACATGACTAGGTGTCCTTTAGCTACAACAAAAAACAAGAAGAGGACAAAAAATTAAGGGCAACATGGGCCGCGCTGTCTAGGAAGTTGACTACATGCAACTGTGGAAAACAACATACAGGGGGGTCAGTTGGAAAAGGCACGTGCAGTATGGAAGAGGGGGGAAGACACTCTCATGCATACGCATAGGCATGGGTGAAAAAAATATCTCAGATTCTCTCAAATGAATAGATACAATGGAAGAAGCGAAAAAAATTTTGTTTACTGTCTCATGCATATGCTCAAGCAACAACATAGAAGACATAGTGAGAACACATCAGGAAATTTTCTTCCAACGGTGGAGGTGAGAAAACAGTGAGAGAGCAGTGATTAGATTGGGAAGAAAGCAAGCTATGGAAATATAGGAACCAACTAAATAACCCTCACTGAGGGTTGCTAGGTAAAAGCAATATAGAGATCAGTGGATTTCCTGTAAGGCTGAAGAATCCACTGGAAGCTTGTTGATTGATGAACCTACTCGTTTGGGACTTGAGTCACTCAGGTGTTTGTGAGGGTTGTTGAAACACTAGGAGTTGCCTTAGGGTAGAATATTTGGTTCTTGAATCATTGATGAACTACTCGTAAAGGTGATCTCTTACCCATTAGTAGCTTATTCATGGATGAACCTTCCTCAATGTGGAATCTCTTCTCCTGAAAGTGAGTTGAGACTCTCTACACTATGGTATCCTGGCATGGATGTTAATTATGTCTGAAAGGACAAAGTTAAAACTTTTGTAGCTAGTGGATGAAGGTAGCGCGGCCTTGTGGCATCCTATTTCAACTGTTTGTTGGTTTAAATTCCTTTTAAGAAGCACTCCACCTCAAACACTAGAATTTTGCTTGGGGTTGATGGCTACAAGTAATTGTGGCTATATCTTGTCTATGGTTGGGTGGAGCATTAAATTCCCACTCTCAGTCAAAAAACCATTGTGTTTCATAAGATAAGTGTTTATCTATGTTACTTTTGTTTAAATGTTCTGTGTAAATTAGGACTCATTCATAAATGAGGAATGTCAATACTTTGTGCAATGATTTTTAAGGAAATATTTTTTCTTCAATGATTATTTCTAGACTATATTGTAGCCTTAATAATTTGTTAAATGTATGGTGAAATATCTTTTTTAAATGATCTATGTGTTTATCCTGAGATTAGAAACTTAGTCAAGTGGTGTATATGCAACCTTTCAATATGGATAAATATGTGACACATAATGGATTGTGCCTTTCCCGTTTAAGCTCAGAAGAGATAATGTAGAGTGTGTGTGTGTGTGTGTACATCTCTATGATCACATGTCAACAATGGCCTATGGCCACAAATGAGTTTTTCTAAAGCTCGTGAGGGATAGGTCGGAAGAGGCTATGTATGCCTTGTATGTCATTGACTATGTATAGGAGGCCTAAGATCAGAAGGAATTATACACTTAATAAGTGGTTGCTAAGCACAAGGCTAGAAATATTTTAAGCCCAAAGCACAAGGTGCTAGAATTAGTTGGTTTAACCCTCTTCAACCTTGTGACCAGGCGTTGTGACCAAACGCTTCTAGGATGAGAAATTTGGGTCATTGATGGGGAAGCACTCATGGTCGTTTGATGACCCCGAAATATTGGTACCCTAAAAGTCTCAAGGGGAGCATCAAAGTAAATTTTCGAGTTAGTGTTCCTGAGATGATGTGGCAATGGGTCCAAAACCTGAGAGTGCCATGTACACTTTGGTGGGGAGGATCAAAACCTTAAAGCACTTATAATGGGAAGATCACAATATGAAAGAGTCAAACATTAAGTGGGACTTCATCAATGTGGAGGGTGCAACGTTGGATGCCATCACCGTAGATCCCCATACCTTAAATCTTTTGGGCGGAGAAAATAGTAGGACATATGGGATATAAGTCTTGGGTTGACTTGGCATGTGAGAGCCTATTTGGTGGGAATAAGAGTTATGTGGCGCAAATGTGGTTCATTATCGATGAAAAGGGAGTGGCGCTATGAGGCGAAAGTGTATTTCCATGTGAGCCTGGAAGACTGTCCTCGTAGGTTTTCAGTGGGGAGCAATGTCGAGACCGGTCAAGATCTAACTCTCGGGGTGACATGGCCAGAGAGGACCTATACCTACTCCCTATATATATATACACACACATATATATATATAGATATATATATGTGTGTGTGTGTGTATATATATATATATATATACACACACACACACACATATATATACACACACGGATATATATATATATATATATATATATATATATATATATATATATATATATATATATATATATATATATATATATATATATATATATATATATATATATATATATATATATGCGTGTTTTGTTGGCCTCATTAGGGTTTTGATGTGTTTGAGTAGGTCAGCAGCTACTACCATGTGGCAGAGATGTTGAGAAATCAATATGCTAGGGTAGATTTTTCTTAACTTGAAAATTAATTATGAATATTTGTTGCCTTCTTATTAAATTTATATTCTCTTCATCAATAAATTACCAAAATATACAAAATATGGAGATCACATTTATGAAACCAACTCACAAAATAGAAGAAAAGAGAGATCAACGCCTTAGAAATCAGCCTCTTTGAGGGGGGAACCACCTTTACATTACATAAATGAACAATTCTTGGATGATACAAATGACAAAACCTCCTTTCTATATATAGGAGTCTAAGGGGTCACAATATAAACCTAGCTGACATAACAATAACAATGTAAGGGCACAACAATAACAACAATGCGCTTCTATGGGGCACAATAATAACAATATGGGGAGTACATGGGCACAATAATAACAATAAGGGGCTACAATGACAATAAAAATAAGGGGATACACTAGTATTATAGGGACCTAATATGCCCCTCTCCTTCAAAAAATTGTTGTCCTCAATGCTTGATTACTTTTGGATGCTTCTGTATAAAATTTTCATCCTCTCATGTGGAATCTTCAGCTGATAAGTTCTTCCACTTGATGAGATAATTTGAAATTGATTGATTTCATAGCTATCGAGTTCTTTTTTATGTGATTGCTTCATGTTCCAAAATTATTTTTACTTCCTCATCAATTTCTGGCAATATTGTTTGAAATGGGACTTACTCCATCTAAAGTATCCATGTTATCATATCCTTGCCATCAAAATTCCTCATATTGATCTTTGGAATATGTTGGGTCTTAAATCCAACATTAGAGTCTATAAAATCATGATTAACATTTATTTTTTTCTCATCATAAGTTTCATCTACCATCTTTTCTCCATTAGGAATCATTTCTTGTAGCAACTTTGTCAAACCTTCCTTCAAACCTTCCATGTTTGCTTTTAGATCATTCTTCATGTCTTCCATGTTTCCTTTCAATTTTTCTTCTATACCATCGATCTTGGATTCCATTCCATTCTTCAAACCATCCATCTTAGCTTCCCATCCTTTCTTCAAACCATCCAACTTATCTTCCATTTCATTTTTGGTTACTTTTTGTGAAAGCGAAATTTGTTGCACTTGGTCTTGTAATTTTGATATATCATGTTGCACTTCTTCCTCTTCATGCGTCATAATAGAGGATTTTCAGGGGTTAAATGGTGTGGAATTATTTTTGGGAGGCATTATAGAACCCACCACTGCTATCTATGCTTCAATATACCCTTGGAATCACTCCAAACTTATTTTTCAAACAAAATTTATGCAAATTTAAAAACAAAATACACACCTTTTTCTTGCTCTTTAGAAGCTCGATATTGATATTGATGTATCTCTACGATTTCAGATCCCCATTATTTGAGCTTCAGCTCCATCGTATCCCTTTGAATCTTCTTTCCAATGCCATAAGTCATACATGATTTAGATTCTTCAAGGCAAAGTTATGTCCAATCTCCCACAATTTCCTAATTATGGACTGGTTCAATAGAGCGAACTTGTACGGTGTGCCACGTGTCACTTTTTTGTCCTTCAGCTCTGAAATTGATAAAATAAAAACTAAAATCCATTTACTTTCAATTACTTCTTATAGAATTCCAATCCGATGTATGAAACAAAATTTATGATGAGTTTCCCTCAGCCACCTTTTTTAGATGAAATTCCAGAGCATGAAAAAACCTTAACTCCCTCAAATCATATCTTTGATAAGATAGTGAAACAAGATCTGAAATTTTTACACGACGTTCCTCAATATTTCGGTTCAAATGGGTTTTTTTTAGCTTCAGAAACTTTGTAGAAAAAGAGTTATAGTGAAATTTCCACGATGGCTTGTTTGCAGCAACGAAACCCTAGAATCCAAAGCTTTGATACCAAATGTTATAAAACCAGCTCACAAAATAGAAGAAAAGAGAGATCAATGCCTTAGAAATCAGCCTCTTCGAGGGGTAAACCTCCTTTACATTACATAAATGAAAAATTCTTGGATGATATCAATGACAAAACCTCCTTTCTATATATAGGAGTCCAAGGGGTCACAATATAATCCTAACCGACATAACAATAACAATGTAAGTGCACAACAATAAGTATAGTGGGCTTATATGGGGCACAATAAAAACAATATGGGGAGTAAATGGGCACAATAATAACAATAATGGGCAACACTAACAATAACAATAAGGAGATACACCAATATTATAGGGACGTAATGTCACAAAAGACAAAGAACATAAGAAATTAGGCTCCAAGCCAGGGAAAAACCCCACAAGGGAAAAAACCCAAGAAAATCCTCTTCTTATAGAATCAGAACAAAGTGAGATATCCAAGACCCAAGACCAAGACTGCCACAAAGACCCAAGTCATCCCTCCTCCAATTCACCTCCAGCAAATCAAATTCAACAAAATTCAAAGCTGGTCAACTCTTTGAATTTTGGTAAATCCTTGAAATTTTGCCTGCCTGAAATTTAAGCCCTATAAATGCCTCAGAAAAACTCGCACATGTGAATAAAAATAAGGTAGAAATCAATTCTTCTCTCTCCTTTGATTTTGTTGGTTTTTCTTATTTGTACATGTCCAGGATGCCCGTAGGGCCAACTTGTCTGAGGGCCCATGTTGCCTTTCAAATTTTCTTATATACCATCGATCTTATATTCCATTCCATTCTTCAAACCATCCATCTTATCTTCCAATCCTTTTTTCAAACCATCCAACTTAGCTTCCATTTCATTTTTGGTTACTTTTTGCGAGAGAGAAATTTGTTGCACTTGGTCTCGTAATTTTGATATATCATGTTTCACTTCTTCCTCTTCATGCGTCATAATAGAGATTTTTCAGGGCTTAAAGGGTATGGAATTATTTTTGGGAGGCATTATAGAACCCACCACTGCTATTTATGCTTCAATATACCCTTGGAATCACTTCAAAATTATTTTTCAAACAAAATTTATGAAAATTTAAAAACAAAATACACACATTTTTCTTGCTCTTTAGAAGCTCGATATTGATACTGATGTATCTCTACGATATCAAATCCCCATTATATGAGCTTCAATGTTATAGTAGCCCTCTGAGTCTTCTTTCCAATGCCACAAGTCATACCTGATTTAGATTCTTCAAGGCAAAGTTATGTCCAATCTCCCATAATGGCCTAATTATGGACTAGTTCAGTAAAGCGAACTTCTACGGTGTGCCACATGTCATTGTTTTGTCCTTCAGCTCTGAAATTGATAAAATAGAAACTAAAATTTGTGTACTTTCAACTAATTCTTACATAATTCCAATCTGATGTCTGAAACGAAAGTTACGACGAGTTTCCCTCGGCCATATTTTTTAGATGAAATTCTGGAGCATGAAAAAACCCTAACTCCCTTATATCATATCTTCGACAATATAGTGAAACAAGATCTGAAATTTTTACACGACGTTCCTCAGTATTTTGTTTCAAATAGGTTTTTTTTTAGCTTCAGAAACTTTGTAGAAAAAGAGTTATAGCAAAAATGCCATGATGGCCTGTTTGCAGCAACGAAACCCTAGAATCCAAAGCTTTGATACCAAATGTTATGAAACCAACTCACAAAATAGAAGAAAAGCGAGATAAACGCCTTAGAAATTAGCCTCTTCAAGGGGGAAACCTCCTTTACATTACATAAATGAACAATTCTTGGATGATACCAATGACAAAACCTCCTTTCTATATATAGGAGTCCAAGGGGTCACAATATTATCCTAAATAAAATAACAATAACAATGTAAGGGCACAACAATAACAATAGTGGGCTTATATGGGGCATAATAATAACAATAATGGGCTACACCAACAATAAAAATAAGGAGATACACCAGTATTATAGGGACGTAACATCACAAAAGACTAATAAAATAAGAAATTAGGCTCCAAGCCAGGGAAAAACCCCACAAAGGGAAAAACCCAAGAAAATCCTCTTCTTATAGAATCAAAACAAAGTGAGATATCCAAGATCCAATACCAAAACCAAGACTGCCAAAAAGACCCAAGTCATCCCTCCTCCAAGTCACCTCCAACAAATCAAAGTCAACAAAATTCAAAGCTGGTCAACTCTTTGAATTTTGGTAAATCCCTGAAATTTCAGCCCTATAAATGCCTCAAAAAAACTCGCACATGTGAATAAAAATAAGGTAGAAATCAATTCTTCTCTCTCCTTTGAATTTTTTGGCTTTTCTTATTTATACATGTCCAGGATGCCCCGAGGACCGACTTGTCCGAGGGCCAACTTGGTCTTGTGGGTGAGATTTTGACTCAAGACAAAAATAAATTTCCTTTTCTTACAAGAATTCCAAATGGGACTTTGACTCAAAATAAATTTTCTTTTTGACTCGAATTCAGAGGCTAGCTCCCTCTTACATTCGGTCATCAAAGTTTCACTTCATGTTAAGAATAGATCGTCAACATATAGAACCAAAATCAATGGCATACCTTGGAAAACCTTAAAATAGAGGTTGGGATCAGCATTGCTTCTTGTGAAGCCCAACTTCATTAAATAATTGTCAATGTGTGTGTACCAAGCTCGGGGAGCTTGCTTCAAACCATACAATGCCTTCTTTAACCTACAAACATGCGTTCTGCGATCTTCCACTTTAAATCCTTGTGGTTGTTCAACATATACTTCTTCCTATAACATGCCATGAAGGAAAGCAATCCTTACATCCATCTGATGAAAATTCCATCCTTGACTAACAATAAGGGAAACTATCAAATGAATGGTTGTGTATTGAGCCATAAGAGAAAACATGTTATCATAATCTTCTCCCTCTTTCTGAGAGAAGCCTCGAGCTACGAAATTTTTCTTTGTATTTCTCAATGTTGCCATCAATTCCATGTTTGATCTTGAATAGCCACTTTGAAGTTACAACATACTTCGCATACGGTCTCGACACAACATCCCATACATCATTTTTCATAATAGATTCATATTATTCGGCCATAACATCCTTCCAAACTTGTTCTTTGATTGCTTCTTCAAATAATTATGGTTCATCTTAAATCATATTGCTCATGGCAGCGACATATCCATGATACCTGCACAGTTGATTCCTTTCTCTAAATGATCTGGGAATGAGAAAATTTCTTTCATTATCCTGTAGAGTGTTGTGAAGCCAAAGTGGTCTCTTCTTGGTAAGAATATCCCAGTCATCATTTTCTTCCTTGGGAGGAGGAGGAAGAGGAAGGTCTCTTGCTTTACCAAGAGCTGCATTTTCATCGAAAGTTACGTCCCTGTTAATTTCAACCTTCCTTTGACCAGGAATATATATTATGTATGCCTTAGATTTTTCACAATAACCCACAAATGTACATTTTCTTCATGTATCTTCCAACTTGTTTCTTTTGTCCTTCTGTACATGAAAGTATATGGGGCATCCAAATATACGAAGATGGCTAATATCAGGCTTGACAATTTTGAATATTTCTTCGGGTCTATTATTTTCTAATGCTTGATGAGGCACCCTATTTTGAGCATATACAACAACATGTGTGGCTTGATCCCACATAAACTTTGGTACCTTTGGATCATGGAGCATGGCACGGGCAACTTCTAAATAGACCGATTCTTCCTTTCAGCTAAGCCATTATGTTCAGGTGTATATGGCACAATATTTTCCTTCTTGATACCTTCTTTCTTGCAAAATGCTATGAATTATTTTGACATGTATTATCCTCCATTGTCGGACCTGAATACTTTGATTCTTTTCCCTGATTGATTTTCAATCAAGGCTTTGAATTCTTGGAGCTTTTCAAATGCTTCATCCTTGTGCAGAAGGAAAAATATCCATGTATTTCTTGAGAAGTTGTCAATGAAGGTGATGTAATAGAGATGACCACCAATATAATGCACAGGCAACAAACCACATATATCTGAATGAATGAGATGGAGGATTCCAGTTGTCTTTTCTTACTAGAGGGGAATGGTTCCCTTGTTTTCTTTTCGCTCACACAATCTAGACAAACTCCATCATGATGAGCTTCAACATCGATAATAACTAAGACCATCTTCTTCAATTTCAGAAGAGCATCATAGTGTAAATGAGCCAGTCTACGGTGCCACAATTCACTCAGATGATTGGTGTTATGAACCAATGTTAGAAGTGGCCTTGTGGTGACTTTATAGAGTCTTTCAGATCTCAAACCTAGTGTGAATGCATCTTTCATAGGTGTATCAACATACCAAGTCAAAACTTTTCCATTGATGAAGGAAACCCTCATCCCTTTATCTTCCAATGCGGATATAGATATCAAATTCTTCATTAACAATGGAACATACATACAATCATGCAACAAAATTGATTCCTCATAATTTAGCTAAAATTTAACAGATCTAAATCCTTTTACGGGATGAGTGGATTTATCTCCAAGAATAATTTTCAGCTTAGCCTCTCTCTCTACCAAATTATAGATGAATTCCTTGTATTTAGAGAAGTGATGAATGGCCCCACTATCAACCAATCAACTATCCCACGAATCTAGTGGAGAAGAAATAGTAAGTGCATAAATGAGAATATATTCAGATTTATTCACAACATCACTTTCATACCTGGGAGCTCTTGACTTCTTTTGAGGAGGATGTTCTTCTTCACAGTCGCTTGAAGAATCTCTTCTTCTCCTTTCATATCTTATGTCGCGGTTGTTCCTTTGATTGTATTTTCTTCTTTTATTATTGTTGTCGTTTCTGGTGTTGTATCATGGCCTCTTTCTCTTCTCAGGACAATCACGTGCATAATGACCTTTCTTGTGACAATTATACCATTCAATATGGGATAGCGATCTGGCATTCCTTCCTTTTGAATTTTGAGGAGGAGGCTTCCTTGAAGGACCTCCTTTTTCCCTCTTCCTTTTGTCATGAGCGATGTATGCAACAAGCTCTCCCTCTTCATGCTTCTAAATTCTACCTCTTGTTATCATTATTGATTCTTCTTGAGTAAGCTTTCCAACAATTTCATCAAATGATGGGAGGACATTGTTGTTGTTGATTGTAGTAATGAAGGTTTCCCAAATAGGAGGAAGACCTCTAAGAGTCATGACTACCAGTTCTCTTTCGGGCACATTCTCTCCAACCCTCTGTAGTTGATCTCTGAGACAAGAGATCCTCATAATGTATGATTGAACAACTTCTCCTTTGTTCATCCTGATTTCCTTGAGTTGATCTTTCAAGATGATGATCTCATCCATATTGTTGATTTCATACATGCCAACTATCTTGTCAGACATGTCTTTAGAATTTCTTAAATTCCCAACATATGAAAATAAATGATCTTGTAAACCATCAGCTATAATTTGCTTTTCTTTGGACTCGCCTTTCTTGTACCTGTTCTTGAGAGAAGCATAATCATTTTCTAGAGGATCGAGCATCCTTCCTTGAATGTATTCCAATACATCATTGGTGTCAGCTATGATCTCCAAATTGACTTTCCATGTAGCAAAGTTTGATGCATCACCCAACTTTTCATGCTCCTTGGCTTATAGATCTGCTTTCTGATAATGAGGGTTTCAATGCTTGTCTTCTTTTGGGATTTTCCTTCACCTCAACTCTAATACCATGTTAAATGTTCAGATTGTTCTATGTTGTATCAATTACTTTAGCCCAAATTAATTCTTCATAAACAATGTATCTAATTATTAACAGTGTAATCAATCATAAATTGTAACTGAAGATAGAATAATATTTGCAGTGGTAAAGAAGACAACAACACAACCATAAGAGAAAACTAATTGGTCCAAGAACAAGGAAAATCCCCACAAGTGGGAAACCCTTTCCAACCTTCTTCTTCAATAGATCGTCATAAAACGTTTTCAGTAGAGAGTACAATGAGCCCAATACATATGCAGTGGAAATATACAAAACAAATCTATAGATCTGCATATCTACAATAGTAAGAAACACGGATCCAATATATCATTGAAGCCAACTGAAATCAACTGTCAAATCCTAGATCTGAATCCAATACACTATCAAAAACTTACTGTGAGCATATGTGATTGTGCAGATGAAACACTGCATGAGCAATTTAGGTTGATCTAGCCCATATCTACTCAAAAATCCCTTATTTGCACCCTTCAAGATCTGTGCTAGTGGCTATAACTCTATGGCCATAGGTAGGACACTCTGTGCCTATGGCTATGGCCCGGGTTAATCCGATCAAGCCCTAAATCCCTAGCCGCTTCCTAGCCACACTATGCATGTGGCTATGACACCCTGACTATAGAAAAACACATTGTTCCCATGGATATGGCCCAGAAATCTCAATGTTATGTCTATGGATATGATCTAGAAACCCTAGATCAGAGCAAGTCGCTCACCTATGATTCCGGACCTTGCACGAACTCCTTCTGTTGAACCTCAGGTGTGAGCAAAAACAAAATAGATGAACCAAGACAAAGAACGAAAATAGAATATCACTTCAACAAGTGTGTGAGAATGAGCTTGAGGTCGCTTCTATTTAGAGATTTTTTGAGGGTCTGATTGGGGTTGAGGCCGACTTGACTAATTCCACATGTGCTTAGGCTGACCCATTCCATTTCACTTTAATAAATAAAATAATTCAAAATTTAACTTCCGCTTAACCGATTAGGGCGATCTATAGGTCAATTTTGGTCCTCTCGAAAAGAGGAATCTAATGCAATTATGATCTCAACCATCTGAACTAGCCAAAGTGGAATTTTAACCTAGTTGCAAAAATTAACACATCATAACGAGCTTCCCTGGTTCTCTTGATTCTTCACGTAGCTTCAATATGTCATAAATTAGTTCACCAAACATCTTATGGAGCCAAACTTCTTCACAAATGATTGCCCAAGCCTTCACATCTTCTTGATTCGTAACAAAATTTTGTTTTCATGCTTTTCCAAGAAATTATATTTGCTTCCAATCATCAGTAGTATCTCTATCAACATCAGTACTTTCAAACAATGTGTTCCTTGATCGAACCAATCGGTTGTCGATACAACAATATTAGAACTTTTCAACTTCTTTCCAAAGTGTCTTGTCATTGATATGTCATTTTATTTTATTTTATCATAAAATTCTCTGGATTTTCTGCCAAACTTCAAGTAGTATTATATCTATTTAAGATCTAACATCTTCCTCTTTCTAGCTAAGATAGGTAAACTTCTTCCCCTTTTATTAAATCTCGCTTTCATGCTGCCATCTAGTTGACTTCTTTTGATGCATACTTCAAAATATTTTCTTCTTGTCTTGGAGCTTTGTTATGTTCTTCCAAATCTTCCATCTGTTAGTCAAGCTTAGATAGATCTTGTCTTGACATGCAACCTTTGTTAGAATATTATGAAAGAACAAAAGGCAAAGTGCATATACAAAATAGCAACAATAATAATTAAAGAAAGTAGGTATAGAATAATTATCCCTTTACGGAGAGTCAACTCCCTCTTAATCTTGGATATTTTCATCAACATTTTCCTCACATCATCATGATGTCATTCCTGTCAATCACAAGAGCTAGTTTTCTTTTTACAACGGAAACAATTTGTTCAGGTTTCTATTCCTAGGATTTTATAACTCAAATATTTTACTAGGGTGTACACACCCTAGTTTATTCAAAGTCTTCAAGATCTACCATTTTCGAAAATGAAAATTATACAAGCAAGCTAAAACCCTAGAGATGTTACTGACATGCTTTATATACAAGAGATTTCATTCCTTGACCATAAAACCTAGTCAAAATACGCAAGGAGATACTACAAATGCTAACATGCCAATGATCTCTACACAAGCATTTTTTATGATGCATTATACACAAGCATTTTTATGATGCATTACTATCTTTCAAGATATCATTATCTTAGTAACACATAGATCATTAATTGCAAATGAGCATCGTTTATATGTACCTCATTTAACTTTACATGCTATCCATTATTGCCTTTGAGTATGGTACTATATTGTAACTTCTTGAGGCTACGTACACTAAAATCAGACTTCTCACTCAATTCACTTCTGCAATCAGGTCTTCATATGGTTTTCACATTGATTTCATTTGCTCGTCCTTCAAGCTTTCAAGATTCAATGTTAGATAGGTCATATTCAAGATGGCATTCATCCTTTTATAATGTATAAAGTCTTGGTAGTGTCGTTGCTTGATATACTAATGCTTCATGAGACTTAATATCTTGTTACAGTTTTCCACCGAGTTTGTAGGGTCTCAACTTATAATATTTTCGATCTCTTCCTTTCAAAGCGAGTTGTATTTAGTGAGACTTTTTGGAAGCTTTTCCGGTGGTTTTTTCCGGCTAATTTCTCTAAAATTTGATAGTAATTCATTGAAATTGTTGATCAATGGTTGTCATTGATGTCAACCCAAGCAGCACCAGGGGCTAACCCAATATTGCATGGGAATTTTGACCTACCAAATTAATATATTCTGGGTCAATAATGTTTTTGATGGTTTCTACTTGTCGAGATGTTTCCGTTGATATATGGCACGCCATGTAATTCTTCATGGTTTGAGAGATATTCATGTTTGAAGTTTGTACCCCCAGTTAGTGGGCTAAAAACCCATGGGGTTGGGGCATGGGTCATTGAAAATTCATAATTAATATTTTTTAAGCTCCTAAAATCCCTCCCACGTTCACTTGTTGAAGCCCCTCTCAACTTAAGCATTTATATAAATTGTGATCTTCTTTTCCTCCTTAGGCAAGGGATTTCACCATCTGAAACAGGTCATCGTGGCATTTGCGCTCTAACTTTTTTCTACGAATGTTAAGAAGCTGAAATTTTTATGAGGCGAAGCCTAAATCCTGAGGAAGTTGTGGTAAAAATTCCAGATCAAGGTGCGCAATATTTTTGGAGATATGATCTATGGAAGTCAGGGTTTTTGCAGGCTCCCGAAATTCATCTCAAAGAAGTTACCTTGGTAAATTCGTCATAACTCTCTCTCTCTCTCTCTGAGTATCGGATTGGAATTCCGTAAAAAGTGGCGGATAATGCACAGTCTATACTTTTTTCTCTATCAATTTCAGAGCCAAATGAAGAAACAGTGACACATGGCACGTCGTACAAGTGCACTCTGCTGAAATAGTCCATAATTAGGGCATTGTGAGAGATTGGGTATAAATCTCTCTTGAAGAATCCAAATTGGGTCAGACCTGTAGCATTGGAAAGACAACTCATAGGACTACTACAAGACCGAAAATCAGATATTGAGGATCTGAAATAACATAGATACACCAGATTCAATATCGAGCTCCTAGAAGGCAAAAAAAATCTAGATCATGTGTTGTCAAGGGTTGCAAAGGACCAGAATTTCTACGGCAGAAAATCAAAGCAAGGTGTAGAATAGGGTAGCATGACAAGAGTAGCAACAAATGTGCATAAAAACAGCAAGAAGTTCATCATATGAAGTCTTAAAGCAGGTAGCACTGCATACAATCATTGTAAAGGTATCATTGTACTTAGTCATTGTAAATACATTATTGTACAAATTGTACTAGTATCTATCTGCCAAGGGTTGAAGAGGCAGTGTTGGGAGGTCTAGTATCATCATTAGGTGGTTGTGTCAAAGTTGGGGTTATGGTCTAGTAAATCTTCTTCTTCTACATCATTCTATATCAGTGTAAAGTGGACCATTTTCCCTCGTACGAGAGTCCATTCTTCTTTTATTCTTCTATAGGGTGGTAGGGTGGTGCTAGGGTGAGTTCTAGCTCATTGGGTGTTGGGGCATCCGTTCAGTCAACTACTGAAGAATCCCGGGCATTGGAGCATCCATCCAGTGGGAGCTAGATAAGAATGCTTTTCTAGATTCTAGGAAGTTGGAGCTTTATTTTCAATTGGAGTTGAATATTAAAGAATTATTAGAAAAGCATTAGGTGGTTTTTGTCCCGGAGTAGGTTTCCACCTTAAAAACTGTGTGCATTTGTGTTCCTCTTGTTTGCTGCTATCATTGTACAAACACTGATAATAATTGAAGATTAACTAATGCTCTAATTGAAAGGAATACTGATTCACCCCCCCCCCCCCTCTTAGTATTTTCAACAATTGGTATCAGAGCTTGGTTCCTTCAATAGCAGTTTAACAGCTGGAAGGAGGTCATGGAGCATACCAAGAATGGTGTACCTCTATTCAATGAAAATAATTATGCACTTCTTGGAAAGGAAGAATGGACGTCTATTTCTTGGCGCAAGGTTATGAAGTATGGGACACTGTTCAAAATGGATTTACACCAACTACGGATGAACAAGGTAAGAAGAATTTGGTAAATGATGCAAAAGCAAAGAATATTATTATCAGTGGACTTATTGAATCTGCTTATCATAAGGTGTTGGGTTGTAAAACTACCAAAAATGTATGGGACAAGCTTGAGAATATATATGCATGTGACTCAAATGTCAAAGAAGCAAAGCTTCAAATCTATAGAGCAAAATTTGAGCAACTCAGAATGAAAGAAGATTGCAACATTGCTGCATACTTCCAATACATTGATGAAATAACCAATACTCTGAAAGGATTGGGAGAGCCAGTTGATGAGAAGACTATTATATGAAAGATTCTTAGAACGTTACTAGGGAGATTCAACCCAAAGGTATCGGTCTTAGAATACAATGCAAATCTGGACAAACTCAGCAAGGAAGAATTACATGGAGTTCTCATAGCATATGAAATGAGACTTGATGAAGAAAAGGGTACTTCAAATCTAGAAACTGTGTTCGTTGCATCTAAGCAAACCAATAAGGACAAACAACCTTCAATTGAAATGACATGCACCTACAAGTGTGAAGAAAAGGGAGATGATGGAGAAGGTCTTTCAGATGAAGAATATGCTTACTTTACGAGAAAACTAAAAACTGGTAAGGGAAAATTCAAAGGTAAACTTCCATTGATATGTTTCGGTTGTGGTGAGGTTGGGCATTTTGTAGCAAAATGTCCGAACAAAAGTGATGGAAACTCAAAAGGAAAGAAAGGCTTTAAGAAATTCAACAAGCAAGGCAAAAAGAAAGGATCCAAAAGGAACTTTCTCTCTGAAGAAGATAGCTCATCATCCGATGAAGAAAGTGACAACAAAGAAGAAGCCAATGAGAAATTATTGTTTATGGCCAAGCACAATAAACAAGAAGTATCAAACAATGAAGAAGAAGGGTTGACCATAGAATAATTTTATGAGGAAGCAATCAAGCTTATAAAAGATCTCAATGCTGAGAAGATCCATTCCAATACTCTTGAAGAACAAGTTCAAGGTCTCAAAATTGAGGTTGAAGAACAAAAAGAAGCCGAAGTAGTTTCACTGTGTAAGGAAGTGAAGAAGGGAAAAATTGTCCAAAACTATGCCAACAACTCAAGGGCATTGGAAGAACTCATCAACAATCAACGATATTACAATGACAGAACTGGCCTCGGTTACAAAGAAGAAGAAGCAAGACCTTCTACAACAAAATAAAATGAACCTATGAGATCTGACATACATGAAGGCTTGAATCATTGGACAAGATTCGCAAGCACATCCTTGGAAGACGATTCCTCGACGAATATTTTCATCCAGGTACCAACATATTTTTCATGGCTATTGTTATTCATGAAGAAAATTTGGTCATAAAGCTGTAGAATGTCGCACGTACCCTAGGAAATAATACAATTCCAAGATATTCTTTAAATATGAACCTCCCAAGGCTCAACGAAACATCAATAGATTTGAACATTTAAGAAATAATATGGAATGTTACGAATTTCAGAACTTTGGACACATAGCCAGAGACTGCAAACTTGAAAATCCTCCAGAAGAATCTTCGAAGCCATAGAATGAACGAACATGGAAGAAGAAGAAGAATAATAATTGTGCTCTCGCTCTCAAGGCTCAAAAAAATAAAGATGTGTGGTATGTTGACAACGGTTGCTCAACACATATGACTAGACATAGAAGGAAATTTGTATCTCCGAAAGAGAAGAAGGATGGAACCATATCCTTTGGAAATGATGGATCTTCAAATGTTATAGGATCAGGTACCGTCACTCTCGGAAGCAAAGATGTTATAGCTAAGAATGTTCTATTGGTCGAAAACATGAATCACAATCTGCTCAGTGTTGGACAAATGTGTGATCAAGGACACACAATGCTATTCAACTCCACAAAATGTGAAATCAGAAAAGGCAGGTATGGTAAAATTGTGGCTACAACAAGTCGAGCTCCAAACGACATATATGTTTTGGATGAAGCAACTAAAGCATGTCTACTAGCTAAAGAAGATGAAAGTTGGTTATGGCACAAACGAATGGGTCACATAAACTTTGACAATCTTGTCAGGATAAGCAAAAAGGAAGCAGTACGAGAAATGTCGAAAATCTCAAAACCTTCCAACACACTATGTGAGGCATGTCGGCATGGCAAGCAGAAAAAAGTCCAATTTAAAACAAAATAACACTTTGCATCACATCCATTGGAATTGATACATACTGATCTATGTGGTCTTGTGACAAGAAAAGGCTTAGATGGAGAATTATATTTCATGTTAATGATAGATGACTATACCAGAATGACAGCCGTCAGTTTCCTAAAGAAAAAATCTGAAGCATTTGAGTGCTTTAAGATCTACAAGGAGCTGGTTGAAAATGAAACTGATTTGAAAATAAAGTGTTTAAGATCATATAATGGTGGAGAATTCACTTCCAAATTATTTCAGCAATACTGTGACGAAAATGGAATAAAAAGACAATTTGCAACAGCACGAACACCTCAGCAAAATGGAGTTGTTGAAAGAAAGAACAGAACTGTACAGGAAATGGGTAGAACAATGTTGAAGGACTCAAAATTGGATGAAAAATTATGGGTTCAAGAAATTGATACGGCAGTCTTCATTATCAACCGAAGTCTTCTCAGAAATAATTGCAACAAGACTTCATATGAATTATGGAAAGGAAAACTAGCTAATGTAAAATATTTCAGAATCTTCGGAAGCAAATGTTATATCAAAAGAGAAGATCAAAATTTGGGTAAGTTTGAATCACGTGTTGATGAAGGTATCTTTGTTGGTTACTCATGCAAAAGAAAGGCCTATAAATGCTATAATCTAAGACGAAAATAGATAGTGGAGAGCATAAATGTTACATTTGATGAAGATGGTGTTCTAGCAAGTAATGATTAGGATCTAGAATTTTTGAAACTTGAGACAGAGGCTAAAAAAGACACAAATAAAATTGTAGAACAAGAAGCAACTATCAATGAGGAAGAATTAAACAATGATCATCAAGATATACCAGAACAACAATAAGAGGCTCCTCCAAGGAGGACAAAAGAGTGGATTCAAAAGAACCATCCATCAAATCAAATCATTGGTGACATAAATGAAGGTCGATAGCTTCATTCATCACAACAAGCTCACGTTGATTTTCTAGCAACCTTTGAGCCTAGTAGTTTTGAGGAAGCCAGCCAGAATTAACATTGGGTAGCAGCTATGAATGAAGAATTAGATCAAATTGAGAAGAATAACACCTGGGAATTAGTTCCATGACCAAAAGATAAAAATTTCATTGGGACTAAATGGGTGTTCAGGAACAAATTGAATGAAGATGGGCAGGTTACCAGAAACAAAGCAAGATTGGTTTTCAAAGGCTATGCACAAGTGGAAGGAATTGATTTCGACGAAACATTTGCACCAGTTGCCAGAATGGAAGCCATCCGAATGTTTCTCACCTATGCATGTTCAAGAAAAATCAAAGTCTACCAAATGGATGTTAAGTCAGCATTTCTGAATGGAGAATTAGAAGAAGAAGTTTACATCAAACAACCTGAAGGTTTTCTACTATCACAAAAAGAAGACTATGTCTGTAGGTTAAAGAAGGCTCTATATGGTCTCAAGCAGGCTCCCAGAGCATGGTATGCTTGTCTTGATGGATATCTACGTCAACAAGGGTTCAAGAAAGGTATTGTTGATAGCAATCTTTATGTACAAATAGATAAAGATAATTTAACAATCGTTGAGGTATATGTGGATGATATAATATTTGGTAGCAATGATGATCGACTAAGCAAGAAATTTTCTACAAAGATGCAAAGTGAGTTTGAGATGTCTTTACTTGGTGAGCTGACATACTTCTTAGGGCTTCAAATATCTCAGCAAGAGAAAGGAATATTTATATGTCAAGCCAAGTACATCAAGGAAATGCTCAAGAAATTCAAAATTGAAGATTGCAAACCCGTCCTTACTTCGATGGTAACAGGTTGCAAATTGAGCATAGACGACTCATCTAAGGATGTGGATCAGAGGTTGTACATATCTATGATTGGTAGTCTTCTATATGTAACAGCCTCTCGACCAGATGTTATGCAAGCAGTTGGACAAGTAGCAAGATTCCAAGCAACACCAAAAGAATCACATATTATTGTCGTCAAAAGAATTCTTCGATATCTAAAGGGCACAGAAGAATATGGCTTGTGGTATCCCAAGGGTAACAATGTCATTATTCAAGCCTTTATAGATGCAGATTGGGCAGGAAGTGTTGATGATCGTAAGAGTACTAGTGGAGCATCATTCTATCTAGGTGGTTGTCTCGTATCATGGTTGAGAAAAAAACAAACTTCAATCTCGTTATCTACAACGGAAGCAGAATACATTGCAGCAACATCATGTTGTAATAAAGTCTTTTGGATGAAACAAGCTTTGCAAGATCTTAAGTACAATTCAGTGAGCCTATTCCCATATTCTGTGACAACACTAGTGCCATTAGCATCTCCAAGAATCCTGTCATGCATTCAAAAACAAAACACATTCCAATCAAATATCATTTTGTTATAGAACAAGTCACTGAAAAGAATATAAAACTTGAATATGTTTGTACAAAAGAACAAATTGTTGATATCTTCATTAAACCTTTACCTCGTGAAGCATTTGAATATGTTCATCAAAAGCTTGGGATTCTCCCAAGTTCTCATTAGATTACAGGTCTACAGGACAGTTGTGTGTCAGGGGGAGTGGAAGTGTGTACAAGTCTGCAGGATGGTTGTGTTTCAGGGGGAGTTACCCTTTACCATTGATGTCAAAGGGGGAGAGAATTTTATAGGAAGAGGTGTCATGATCACAGGGGGAGTAATTGTGTTGCCATCAATGCCAAAGGGGAAGATTGTTGATCGACAGTTGTCGTTGATGTAAACCCAAGAAGCACCAAGGGCTAACCCAATATTGCATGGGAATTTTGACCTACCAAATTAATATATTTTGGGTCAATAGTGCTTTTGATGGTTTCTACTTGTCGAGATGTTTCCATTGATATATGGCACGCCGCGTAATTCTTCACGGTTTGAGAGATATTCATGTTTGAAGTTTGTACCCCCAGTTAGTGGGCTAAAACCCCATGGGGTTGGGGCATGGGTCATTGAAAAGTCATAATTAATTTTTTTAATCTCCTAAAATCCCTCCCACATTCACTTGTTTAAGCCCCTCTCAAATTAAGCATTTATATAAATTATGATCTTCTTTTCCTCCTTAGGCAAGGGATTTCGCCATCTGAAACAGGTCATCGTGGAATTTGTGCTCTACATGTTTTTCTACGAAATTTCAGAAGCTGAAATTTTTATGAGGTGAAGCCGAAATACTGAGGAAGCTGCTATAAAAATTTCAGATCAAGGTGCACAATATTTTTGGAGATATGATCTGTGGAAGTCAGGGTTTTTGCAGGCTACTGAAATTCATCTCAAAGAAGTGACCTTGGTAAATTCGTCATAACTATCTCTCTCTGAGTATCATATTGGAATTCTGTAATAAGTGGCAGATAGTACACAATTTGTACTTTTCTCTCGATCAATTTCAGAGCCAAATGAAGAAACAGTGACACGTGGCATGTTGTACAAGTGCGCTCTGATGAAACAATCCATAATTAGGGCATTGTGAGAGATTGGGTATAACTCTCTCTTGAAGAATCCAAATTGGGTCAGACCTGTGGCATTGGAAGATGACTCAGAGGACTACTACAGGACCGAAAATCAGATATTAAGGATCTGAAATAACAGAGATACACCAGATTCAATATCGAGCTCCTAGAAGGCAAAAAAGAGCTAGATCATGTGTTGTCAAGGGTTGCAAAGGACCAGACTTTCTACGGCAGCAAAGCAAAGCAAGGTGCAGCAGAGCGTAGCATGACAAGAGCAGCAACCAAGGTGCATAATAGCAGCAATAATTTCATCATATGAAGTCTTCAAATGGGAAGCACTGCATACAATCATTGTAAAGGTATCATTGTACTTAGTCATTGTAAATACATTATTGTACAAATTGTACTAGTATCTATCTACCAAGGGTTGAAGAGGCAGTGTTGGGAGGTCTAGGATCATCATTAGGTGGTTGTGTCAAATTTGGGGTTATGGTCTAGTATATCTTCTTCTTCTACATCATTCTATATCATTGTAAAGTGGACCATTTTCCTTGGTACGAGAGTCGATTCTTCTTTTATTCTTTTATAGGGTGGTAGGGTGGTGCTAGGGTGAGTTGTAGCTCATTGGGTGTTGGGGCATCCATTCAATTGACTACTGAAGAATCTCGGGCGTTGGAGCGTCCATCCAGTGGGCGCTGGAGAAGAATGCTTTTCTAGATTTTAGGAAGTTGGAGTTTTATTTTCAATTGGAGTTGAATATTAAAGAATTATTAGAAAAGCATTAGGTGGCTTTTGTCCTGGAATGGGTTTCCACCTTAAAAGCTATGTGCATTTATGTTCCCCTTGTTTGCTGCTATCATTGAACAAACAATGATAATAATTGAAGACTAACTAATGCTCTAATTGAAAGGAACACTGATTCACCCCCCCCCCCCTCTCAGTATTTCCAACAGAAATCACAAGCTTGATGGGTAACCTATGCACGATTGAAGTGCCCTAAGGGTTTTTCAGGGTGTTGAATCCATGTATGCAGTCAAAAAACCCGTTTAAATAACACAAATCAAGATTTTACTTCAATTTTTGCCACCAGATTCTGGCAATGGAAACTCCAAAAAATTGCACTAAAGACAACTCCCTTTCAAAGCGTCACATGTCTCATAGATACACATATATGTAGTTTACCGAGGTACTGAATGTTTGGATTTTTCATCGATTTAGATTTTTCATATACTTTTCTCTTCATTGATTAGTTCATATTACTATAGTGAAGACTTGTTGCCAATCATTTAGACTTCGTTGTAAAACCCTGCTTCCAATCTTGTAGTTTCAGTTTCTTCCCTAGACTTTATATCACAAAGATGATGAGTGTAACATCCTTCAGGTCTTTGCACAAGCTTTCACAAAACTTAGATTCTTTCATTTCATCATTTAGGCTTGAAAACTTATAAATTTTTTGAATACTTTGTTTGGACAAGTGTCGTTGTTATATTGATGTCATCATTGATGCCTACAAGATGTCTTCCATGTCAATTTAGTTACAAATTTGGATGTCGTACATAGTCTCCTTCACAATAATCTCTTATTTTTTCATAAAATTTGAATTCCTTCTATTGATTTGTCACAGAGATGATCTTTTCTTAGTTCTTCCATGGATTTCACAAAGTTACGACTTCTATAGTCTTGGTCCCTTCCACTACTTCACAAAACTTAGATTTATTCGAATCAACCTTGGGACTTTTAATTAATAAATGTATCTCTTATATTTTCCATTCTAGAGATCGGTCCGGAGATTTGCTTCAGAAAGCAAAGAAACTTGAACAAAGAGTAAACTTCGAATCTATGCATATTATTTCATTCAGGGTGTCGTAGAAATAGTCTACATGTGCCTTCATATAATAAACTTCCACTCGAGTGAGGGCTAATTATGACTTCTATGTTATTGAAACTTTGGATTTCCATTGAAGAAGGTGCCTCTAAAATCACAGTGCCATACAAGATTCAGATGCCATCACAGAAGGTTTTGGTTTTGCCACAGGTTTAGATCTATTGTGTATACTCCTTGTTTTTGTCATTGTAAATACTTGAGAACTCTTGATTAGATTGTACACAAAAAACACTTCTCCCAATCTTTGAAAGATGCTTCATCACTTCGTTTTCATAGAGTCTTAGAAACTCGATTTCAAACTTGAGAAAAGTATTACAAAATTTTTCCTCGGGCTAAGTTATTACAGTCATAAAAATCTTCAGTATTAACTCCCTTTTCTAGCTCTTAATTACCAGCGCAACATGGTGAGTAAACTTGACCTTCATAACTGATGCATCCTAGGTATTTTTGGTCAACTAAGGGTCTCCTTGCTACAACACAAATATTTCATCCTAAAACATGCAGAGGAAGTATAGATTGTCTAGTCCTTTCCTCCATTAATGAACTTGGTTGCCTCATAGGCCTTCAACAGACCTTCTAACTCTCCTTTATACTCTCTCCATTAATGAACTCGGTTGCTTCACAGGCCTTGATCTAGCCTTCAAACTCTCCTTTAGACTCTCATTGCTCTTCCTCCTAGTTGTATTAGTTCAATTTTGATCTTTTGGTATTCTTCTTTAGCCTTTGATAGAAAGAGATATAACTGTTGCAAAGATATATTCTGCAAGAATGTGCCAACAAGATGTGATCTTCAGACTTCCTTTCTGTCATCTTAGCTTTGATACCATGTTGACAAATCAATATGCTTGTAGATTAGGGTAGATTTCTCTTAACTTGATAATTACTTATGAATTTTTGTTGGCTTTTTATTAAATTAATATTCTCTTCATCAAATAATTACTAAAATATACAAAATATGAAGATCGCAAGAGACAAAGAACACAAGAATTAGGCTCCAAGCCAGGGAAAAACCCCATAAGGGGGAAAACCCAAGAAACTCTTCTTATTACAGAATCATATCAAAATGAGATATCCAAGACCCAAGACCTCAGAAAAAAAACCTCAGAAAACCACAGAAAAACTCACATGTGTGAACAGAAATAAAGCAGAATTCAATTCGTCTTCTCTCTCTTTTGACTTCGCTAGTTGTTCTTCTTTTCTTGGCATAGAAATGAATTGGTGATGAATGAGGTCAAACTTTTATTGTTTATACATGTCCAAGAGGGTCAAATAGTTGTCCCTAGGACCAACTTGTCCAAGGAGGGCTGACTTGGTCTTGTGGGTTACATTTTGACTCTTTGACTCGAGACAAAAAACAAAACAAAACAAAAAAATCATTTTCTTACAAGAAGTCCAAATGGGACTTTGACTCAATTACAAATCTTTGACTCAAAATAATTTTTCTTTTTTACTTAATTGACTTTATAAGCATGAAGAACATGCTTTGACCAGAAATAAAATAATAATAATGAATATAACAAATACATCAACAATACATTTGAATTACATTATGAAGACCGACACTAGTTACATTTTCCACAAGAGAGAGGGGCTCACTGGGATTTCCACGTGGGGACCACACGAGCACCACGTGGTAGGTCGATGAGATGCACTAATTAAATGGCTAATATTTAGATGTTCATATTTTTCAATCCAGGAGTTAGATTGAGAAAAAAATTATATCATTGGAATGGTCTCGACGAGACAAACACAACAATGCTATTTATTCCCCATTTTTGAAGAAACTGCAAGAGGTAAAAAAAAATTGGACCCCATTTCCATGACATCACTATGGGAGTCGGGTCAACATAGTAATTGCCTCTTCCTAACCTTGTTGGGATTGGGTTTAGTAGGGTGTATGTTACATTAACCATTGATGTCGTGTCATGCTCGTCATCGGGCATTACATGTTGAATAATGGTGAATAACAAAACGCATGTGACGAAGCTCCTTTTCTGTCACATGATGAGGATTTTTTCGTCACACCACACCCAATTGTGGCATGTGTCTCCCTTGCCCCATTATGCGATGGCTCTAGGTGCGCTGAAATGTAGGCACAATAGGAGTTCTCTTGAATCCCAAAACTTCATATAACAATAAAGTGTTGAATTGCACAAAGGACCAAGACCCGATGGGGTCGAGGTTTGCACTGAGGTGGCAGTCACCACATAGGATAGGTATAGCCACGTGGAATGCCACATGCAATTCTAACCGATGTGGTAAGAGTAGTGACGTGGCACGCTGGTGGTGTGACACATGGCAAGTATAATTGGTTTTTTCGGATGGCTAAGGGACTAGTTTATAGGTTGTCACGTTCCAAGGTTTGGCATGATGATGTCATCATGACATTAAGTTGACATCAACAGGGCAGGTAGGGCACACACTAACAAAAGGCACGACGTCAACCCTTTAGGGTCGAAAAAGGGAGAAATGTTCGTCCCACCCTCTGTCTCACACCAATAATCCTTCATGGCAATTCAAGGTAGTGAGCGTGCTTGACAAAAGGTGTGTAAAAGAGGACCTTTCTATCAGTAGTTGTCCAATAAATATTGAGTGCGTCTTTAACTCCTTACTTGTGTCGCTTTGTGAGATTTTCCCAATAATGTTGCCTTCTGCGTGTAAATCTATGATTAGTGTCCTATGTGGATTACGTTGTCCTGAAAGCATAATTGAGCATAATTGTTTTGAAATGGAGGTCGTAATTCTTAGGTTTGTTGTTGTGTTTTAACCTCGAAATGGTGGCCATGGTTCTAAAATCGATGTTGGAGGTTAATGACTCTTCACAACTTAATAGTTGGACCGAAACCATCCTTTGAGTTTGAAAAGTCATGACCTATCTCCAGAGGACCCGAATTGGTTACACACACAGTAGATCATGAGATGAAAATGACTCCACTTAACAGACACAACCCCGTCTCGCGATTTCTATCGTATCTAACACAACCCTAACTCAAATATCTCACGGTTATGAGTAGGCAGACTAGTTCAGTTCGACAAAATTGAAATTCCCGATAGCTATTTCTTACCCATCCGTGAATTTCAAATGGTGACTATAGTCACCTCACACAGTGCTACGGTGGAACTTAATTTCTAATCGCAATGTATTATCTTGTCAACGAGTTCAACTAGTGACTGATAGCAATGGACTATACTACGGTTGTTTGTGTGCTCACTAGTCGCTGTTATAGGTAGCTGCTATGTTATATATATATATATATATATATATATATATATATATATATTTCTCTACATGGCCAAATGCTTTGCTTTGTTTTTGCTTTTTGATCATGAATGTCAAAATTTGGAGAAAATCTAAAAACTGAGTCTATTGTTAAAAGCTAGATCAAATACTTAAATGAAGTGTGGCCAATCAAAACCGGAAACTCAGCTTTGATACCAATATAATGAACAAAATTCATATACTCTTAAATATTCAAAGTATTTAAAATGTGTAAATATCCATTTATAAAACAAGTAATATTTATATAATACTAATATAATAAACAAAATTCATATATTCCTGAATATTCAAAATATGTAAATATCCATTTATAAAAGAAATAATATTTATATATAAAAATGTTAAATGTTAAAAAATAAATAAAAATCATCAAAAATAATCCCGTCGTTACAAAGGAGAGCCTCGTTCATATACTTAAGCAAGTACACTTTCATGTCATGTCATTTTAAAACATGCCCTTTCATCACTAACTACACGCATTAATCATTATATATTGTTATTTATTCATAGTTATGTTCATAACAGATGGGAGATCCTATATTTTTGGTATGTATTCTTTCTTTGGATGGTGTAGAAACAGTGTGTTTTGTTTAGAAAATAAATCTAAACTCTTATTTATAAATTGACTTTATAGTACTCTTTCATGGATGAGTTTTCAGGTGGCTTACATCAAATTGGAAGCAATCTGATTTGAAATACTAAATAAACCTAAAAGTGTGGATACAGTGTTGATTTGGACACAGAAGCTGGACACTTTTTTTCATATAAGAAAAATTTGTAACTTTTCATTAAAAATAAATTATATGTTACATATGTTGGTAGTGATCACTACTAAACAAGCTATGATATAAGCCACACCGGCCTCCAATAGACTAATACTATTCCGAAATAGCTATTACAAAAAAGATGCCTATAATCACAAAGTACTATAATCACAAAGTAAGTTCGGTGCCAGAGGCTGGACACTCAAAAAGGCATTTAACACACTTCTTCTTAAACTAACCAGACATTTAAAACATTGACTCTTAAACTAAAATTACATTTAAGACATTTCCGAAGCAATAAAGAAGATCCTTGCCAGCTAGATATAAGTTTTCTTTTATCAAAGATATAGACATTCAGGGGTAAACAAAAAGAGAACTAATATCCAACTATTTATTTTTATGAAAATTATATTTCATTTTAATCTCCAAATAACAACCCAAAACACTTATCTACTAACAGCATCTCCTGGCTGATACAATCACCACATTGAACGTCTTAATGTAACAGCCATGCTTTGTTAAAATATTATAATTCAATATATGCCACCTTATAATAATAATAAAAATGACGTCACAAACTACTGTTTAAGACTTGAAACCTCCAGTTGAAAAGATAACAATTCCACTATCCACCAATTTTGTAGCACTAACAATAAATTCCATGTATCTATGCAATGCTAGATCATTTCTACATCTAGCGATCACAACTGTTTCTGATAATCAGCCTGTATAACAAACAGAGAACAATGATTATAAAATCTGGTAGGTTGCAGCATCCCCTTTTTCTACTGTTATAGATAGCAATGCAATATAAGAAAAGACTTGAATTCTTTCAAGTTGCAACATCGCCCTTGTCTACTGTCATAGATGGCAATACAATATATGAAAATATGTATTTGAATCGACATGGTTCCAAACTATGTTAGCATTAGAGGCGAGATACCAGTCGTTTCTTGTATGTTTCAACAATTTTCTCAGGGTCAGCTTTTGTTCTTGTATATGCATCAATCTTGTGCAACTCCTGTGTTCGAACCAGAATGCCATTAGACACATTTACAGTAGAAGCACAAACCTATTTGTAAGACCCAAGATCATTAATTGCAAATAAAAAATAATTCCAGTTACCTCAATCCATTTCAATAGTTTTGGTCTGTTATCTGTAATATCATAATTCTTAAACCTTGGAAACACAATCTGAAATCTTTCAACAAAAGGAGCATATGCAATGTCAACCTGCAGAGATTTCGTTTAACGTTTCTCAATTGTTTGGTCAATATACACAAAAAGAATACAGGGTCAAATGGAAAACATAATGAAAGTTTTCATATTTAGATGGCTTACTACACTAAATTGACCCAAAAAGAAAGGTCCATCAGCAAACTTCCCCAGAGCACTTTCCAAATAATCAAAAGCAGGCCCTGTCATGATACGGAAGTGCATTTATATCATTAATCAAAGCAATTCATAATCTGTTGAAGGTAGGAAATCAGTGGTGGATATAGCAGCTGGAAACATTATTTTTACCGGTTTCTTGCACAACCTCAGAGTCTGGTTTGCTGAAAGCGATGAATGCATTTTTGGTAAGAGTGTCTGTATACTTCAGTAACTCATTTGCAGCCTTCTTTTTCTCGGTATCCTATTTAATTTCAAGAAAATAAATTCAAGAGCTTAGCTTCGGCAGGAAAACTAGATAATAACTTGAGAGTGTTAAATCTACGGTTCCAACCCTGCCTTGCTTCCCTGAAAATGTCAAGGACTTCAGCATCATGACTAAAATTGATGGACCTCAAGTGCCTGGGCATTGAAAATACACTCTTCTGATTTAGCTTACAATGTAAAATAACGATATTCAAGTAGTCCTGCAAATACCATGGGAATCAGTTTAGGTCCTTCAAAATTGTTGTCGAGATAGTCAAGCAAATCCAAACTCTCTCCTGTGACTTTGCCATTGTGCTCAAGAGAAGGAACCTGAAAATTAAAAATAGTCAGTTGTTTGCAAGCTCTTCTATTCTTTTTCCAAAGCCCATGCTTGAAATTTGACACAAATCTAGACATATCACACTTCACACACAGCCAACAAGTAGGTCACCCAAACTGATTATGTTAAACTTAAGTCTCTTACTTTTTCATAGTCCGGGTCCAAACTGGAAACATCTAGACTGCGATGATTGAAACTTATAGCTAACTTCTCAAACTACAAGTGAGAAAGTGATGCAAAGGCAGCACAGAGGCAACTGGGGTTTCACTAGTCTTTGATCTGGATCAACCGGAACTTGCAGAGTGAGGTAAAACTCACAATTCTTTTGTCTGCCAAGGATATTCTCTGTTGGGTGAGCCAGATTATGGCACCCTAGATGTACTCAGATTACTGATGCTTAATAATATAAACCCTCAGAACTGCTACACAGGTTTTTCTGGGGACATTTGTCCAAAAATAAGTGTGTCCTTTGTCTGAGTGCCTCATTTATTTTTCACTACTTGATCTGTATAGTTGTGTAGGTTGTAGTGTATTTACATTAATATTTTCTTGATGTATTCAGAAAATAACTTTTTAAATTAATGAAAACAAGTAGGTAATGTAAATCAGATTTCTGCAGTAGGATTTTGTAACTTAGATTCAAAATTTTTCACATGGTATCAGAGTTGTTGCAGATCAAGTAGAGTTGAAGCCATCGACAAAAGGACGAAGAAATATTCGTTGAAGGTAGTTGTCCCAAGTGATAACACTGAACCAGAAAGAGGCAAAGGAAGGGTGACATAGTCACCAGAGGGGCTCACACAGAGCCTGCGCCAACCAACTAGGGTGACGTTGTAGCTACAGGAGGCAACGCAGTGCTTGCTAGGCCAGCGCAGAGGTTTTGAGCCTCATTATTTCTGGTTGTCGTCACTAGAGCAGTTTGATTTTCTTCTGGAGTTGCTGGTGGGTCATTGTTTTTGTTGGTGCAAAACAGTGTCCAATGGGGTAGTGGCAAAGTAGAGGGAAGCAGTTCCTCAGAATACTTCTTGCCAAGAAGTCTAGATCCAGTGTTGATCAGTAGCAAAGAGAGATCAGAGAGGAGTGTTTTGACATCAGTTGGCAGAAGGATTTCCGTGAAGGAAATCAAGATTCAGAGGGAGCTTGTTCCTTAGAGGGTTTCTAGCACCAAAGAAACCCAAATCCGAGTTTTGCTGGGGTAGCAACAAAAGAGGGAGAAGAGAACCAGTTTGACATTTTCTTGTTGAACAAATATGGTCGCACATGGACTGAGGGATCAAGATAGGTTGGATGGAGCATCCAACTTTGTCATCTGGAAGGCCAGGATCCTAGAATTTTTGGATGAACATCGCATCAAGGATCATGTTTTGAATGCAGTTGTTGTCCGTGTTGATGTTGAACCTCTTAAGAAGTACGAAGAGGCTTAAGCCTAGGAAATTTTTTTAATCATGGACAAAGTCAAGAATCATGTGATCCCACATATTGCTGAGAAGAACACAACAGGGGAAATGTGGACTTCCTTGACCACTTTGTACCAGGGAACTTACGTTCAACGAAAGATGTTACTTGACAATCAACTCAGATTATTCCAGATTCAGAAGGGAGAAGAGATCGACCCCTTCCTTATCAGATTGAAAGCAATACAAGATCAACTTGCTTCCTTAGGGGCTACACCAGATCAGGGTCTTATGGTCAAGACTGCCTTGAATGCAGTCTCTAAAGAGTGAGAGAACTTTGTGCAAGGCATTTTGGGCAGATCAGTTCTTCCAAATTAAGAAGAGATGTGGGCAGCTCTTCGATAGAAGAGATAAGAAGGATGACCAAGGCCGGAAACAGCACCACGGGGATCAAAATCATGGATTGATTTACAAATGAGTATGATTCAAACGATTGAAGATGAAGTCATTTTAGAAGCAACACAAGATGTGACCCTTGTAAAAGTTGAGCTTCCATACAACAAGTCATCTATTCCTTGCTATAACCATGAGCACAATCATAGTAGGTATGTCCAAACCATTATAGATGTTAATTTGTATTTCCTTGAAATCTACACAAATTGGCTGGAGTCTCTTAATGATACAAGTCGCTTAAATAATTCTTCCTTTTACAGACTGCGAAAAAAGTAACCAAGGCATGAGTGATGACTCTGATTCTCAGTTGTTCTTTGTTGCAAATTTCTCACTTGGGCTCTGAAGTAGAATCTAAATCAGCCATTGTACATGGTAGAGTCACAGTTTGCAATAACACCTTAGTAGCATGGCATAATTGTAGAAATTTATTAATATTGATGTATTACCAGATCCTCCCGATCTCACAATATTTCTCTTCTTGCAAAATATAGGATCCTTCCACTGTTCAACTTGCAGAAATTTAAAACTCAATTGCAAACACATGTGAATCAATTCAATCGCACATAACACAGTTGTTTAACGGGAAAGCTTAAAGCTAAAAACCCCAACTATCATATATTATGTATATCAATGGAATCATGTAATAATCTCATACAAAGCTTAGTACATCAAGCTCTCAGTACAATGTAGATTCATTACACATTGTCATGCAAAAATTTGCATCTCCATGCACCAATTTCTTGCCTCCTGACAGCCTACCTCCACTGTGCAATCCCTGTTGAAGAAGACCTCTGAATGAATTCGAATTAGCCTTGCCTTGACTGCGCAATCCTCATTGGCAACTCCAATGTGTGTTAGATGCATTGAATGCATCACTATAGTCACAATGGATAGTCCATCTCACCCTTTCACCTATCTCTCCACTAGGTCTCCACTGGAACTGACATGCACTGTAGTTAATTTTTGTTTCTGTTCAGTTGTTAGTGAGTTATTAGTTGTGAATGAATTAACTAATTAATTCACTTAACTCTCACTAGTGTATCTTTCAGTTAGACTAGATACAACTAGCTCAACTGAGTTTAACTCCATTAACTAAGTTAAACTGAATAACAACTCCATAAACCACTCTTCCAACTCTGTCATAACTTTGCCACTTCAGTTCTAACTTAGTCCTCCATGCATGAGCCACCAATAAACCCTAGGAATTGCGTAATTCCTCTGGCCCACTGATTTGCCAAATCTGTTCACTGAAATAAAGTGCTCCAAGAGAATAAGTTGATGTTTATTGTCGGATTATTATTAAGAGCTAATAATAATCGACATGCAGCTATTTTTAGATCGACGATCTATAAATAGACTTCGCCCAATATTCTAAAAATAGAATTTCATCTATTTTCCACATTTGACCAACCATCTACAAATAGCATCTTGCAACTTATAGAATATGCTCACCATGTCTAAAAATAGACATACACCTAAATATAGCCTGCAGGCCCCACATAGTGAAGGTGCTTACTTTTCACTAAGCTTATCATCTTGTTGAATCTCAACACTCCCTCTCAACAAGACAGGGATTATCCTTCACCTCGATCCTACCTATATGGTATTCGAATTTTCTCCTGTCGAGTGCCTTCGTCAGAATGTCTGCATCCTGATCTTCCGTAGGAATGTACTGAAGAAACATGATCTTCTGCTGCACACAATCTCTGATATGATGATACCAGATATCAATATGTTTGGATCTATCATGAAATATAGGATTAATCGAGAGTTTAATGCAACTCTGGTTATCACAATGTACCACTGTAGGATCTATATGTGAACTGAACAAACCGACTAGGATCTTCCTCATCCAGATAGCCTCACATGCAGCTTGACTTGCTGCCATGCATTATGTTTCCGCTGAACTGAGTGCCACATATCTTTGTTTCCTGCTGTACCAAGAAACTATTGTAGATCCGATACTAAAAACCCCTCCTGATGTGCTCTTTCTGTTCGTTGGGTTGCCTACCCAATCTGCATCCGTGAATCCATACAACTTCACCTCATCCATCTGTCTGTACCATAAGCCATACTCAGATGTTCCCCTGAGATACCTCAGGACATGCTTGCCTACCTTCCAAAAGAGCTTGGTAGGCTTGACCATCGCTTGTGAAAACTAGTTCACCGCATAGCATATGTTCGGTCTTGTAATAACCAAATACATGAGTGAACCCACCAACTGTCGATAAACAGTGGCATCCACTACCTCTGCCGATGTAGCATCCTCTTTCCTCCAATTTCCTGGAAGAGGAGTATCCATGGGCTTGCAGTCTTCCATGTGAAACTTGCCAAATATCTCCCGAGCATACTTGCCTTGAGACACAAACAGTTCACCTCCTCATTGCCATATTTCCAATCCAAGGAAATAATGAAGGAGGCCCAAATCCTTCATCTCAAACTCCTTTGCAAGATCTGCCTTGCATGAGTGTATCAACTTCTCATCACTCGTTAGTATTAAATCATCAACATAAATAACAATGATTAAAAGCATACCCTCCACCACAATTTGATACAGGGTTGCATCCGCCTCACTCTTGGTGAAGCCAAGTCCAGTGAAATCGCTGTCGATCCGTGTGTACCAAGCACGTGGTGCTTGCTTCAACCCATACATCTCTCTTTTGAGTTTGCACATATGTGACTCGCTACTGAAGATCTCAAATCCTTCAGGCTACTCAATGTATACCTCTTCCTCAATGATCCCATTAATGCAGTCTTCACATCCATCTGATGAATGTGCCAACCCATTTGCACTGAGAGAGCAAGGATGGTCCCTATGGAAAAATACCATGCGACAGGTGCAAAGGTTTCTTCATAATCAATCCCCTCAATCTGTGAAAAGCCCCAGGCAACAAATCTTGCCTTATACTTCTCGACGCTCCCATCAATAGCTTGCTTTACCTTGTAGATCCATTTCGAATCTACCACTGATTTACCCACTGGCCTTGGAACAATTTCCCAAGCATTGTTTCTGAAAAAATGGAGTCATACTCCTCCACCATGTCATCTACCCATGTGGGCTCCTGCACTTCTTCTTCAAAAGAAGATGGCTCTGTCATGACACTTGCTCATAAGAGCCATGTATCCAGTAAATCGGTCAGGTGACTGTCTCTGTCTGCACTGTGATGTAGGGACTCCTACATTCTGTGCCACATCAAGCTTCAGTCTCTCAGTTTCTGCGGTATGTTTTCTGCCTGTTCTGATGTTTGGTTCTGCATGAGTAGACTCCTCCACTCCATGAATCTCCTCCTGTGGTTGATCCACATCTAGAGGCTCATCTTTGGGAACAAGTAGCTTCTCCTCTGCATGCAAGTGTAACTCCCTCTCACGCGACAACTTCATGGCTTTCACCTCATTGAATTTTATATCTCGTCGCATCACAGTCATCCGACTGTTTGGAAAATACACACGATAATTATGGGTTGTTTCTATGTACCCCACAAATATCCCAACTTCTGCAGTTTGCTCCAGCTTCTTCCTGGCGTCCTTTGTCACATGAATGTAAATAGATGAGCCAAAAATATTCCCTCGTTGAAAACAATGTCATAACCTCTGTCTTCCAACATTGTGACTGAGATCAAGTTCTTCTTCAGACCTGGAACATGCATAACATCTTTCAACAGAAATGGTTTACCTGACTCCCTCTCAAAGGTAATGGTTCCAATTCCGGTCGCATTGTATCTGCCATTTTCTCCCATCTCTATATGCATTTGGAGATCCTTCTCCTCCAAGTCACTAAACAACTCCTTGTCTCCCATCATATGGAAAGACGCATCACTATCAAGATACCACACCGATTCCATTGAGCTTGAAACCAGGCATGCGATCAAAGAGAAATCAAGTTCAAATTGCGAGGCTAAGGCCTCTCCAACTGCAGCTCCAGCAGCCTTCTTGTTCTTTTTTTTGTGGGCAGTTAGTGGCGGGATGTCCATGTTCGTGACAATAAAAACAATTCACTTTGGACAAATCCAGCTTCTTGCCTTTAGCTTCGGATTTTCGATGGGATTTCTTCCCCTTTCCTTTCCTTGATTTGGAAACCAAAGCACAATTCTCTTCATCATCATTCTTCGATGAAGAGCCATCCCTGGTACTTTGCCTTACCTCCTTTTGCAAAAGATCTGACCAAAGACGCTCCCAACCCAACAGTTTCTCCCGTCCATTGACAGAGTCTTCGTAGCTATGCCAACTCTTCAGAAGCCCAAGGATAGCCAAGCTCACCAAGTCATCATCATCAATTGTAATCCCCACACTTTCCAGTTCATCCCTACAATGGACAAACTTCGTGAGATATTTTGGAACACTGTCGCCCTTCTCCGTTTTTATTTTTTTGAGCTTATCTTTCAGCGCCAACTTCCTCTGGTCGCTGCTTCTTTGGAAAAGATCTGTCAAAGCCTTCCACATTACAAATGGAGTGGCTTTCCTGTGAAGGCTTGACACAATATGGTCCTTCACACCTTCCAACAGAATTCTTCTTGTCTTTGCTACCTTCTTTTGCCATGCGTCAAGTCCTATAGCATCGCTAGAAGCAGGCTTAGGAACATCGCTATCGATGAACTCTTTCAACCCATTATCTTCAAGCACCGCCTCCATCCTATCCTTCCAGGCTATGTAATTCGAGCTACCATCAAGGGCATACTCCAGTCGTAACCCATTGAAAGACATTTCAATGAATACTCAACTGTCACACCAAGAAATTTCTGCAGCAAATTCGAATTGTCCACCAGCACAAAATTCAGCAATTATTCACAATTGCAATCTCCAATGATCAATACTGCTCCGATACCATGTAGAAATTTATTAATACTGATGTATTACTGGATCCTCCTGATCTCACAATATTTATCTTCTTGCAAAATACAAATTCTTCCACTGTTAAACTTGTGGAAATTTATAACTCAATTGCAAACACATGTGAATCAATTCAATCGCACATAACACAGTTGTTTAACGGAAAAGCTTAAAGCTAAAAACCCCATCTATCATATATTATGTATATCAATGGAATCATGTAATAATCTCATACAAAGCTTAATACATCAAGCTCTCAGTACAATGTAGATTCATTACACACTGTCATGCATAAATTTTCATCTTCATGCACCAATTTCTTGCCTCCTGACAGCCTACCTCCACTGCGCAATCCTGATGAAGAAGACCCCTGAATGAATTCGAATTGGTCTTGCTTTGACTGCGCAATCCTCATTGGCAACTCCAATGTGTGTCAGATGCATTAAATGCATCACTATAGTCACAACGGATAGTCCATCTCACCCTTTCACCTATCTCTCCACTGGGTCTCCACTGGAACTGACATGCATTGTAGTTAATTGTTGTTTCTGTTCAGTTGTTAGTGAGTTATTAGTTGTGAATTAATTAACTAATTAATTCACTTAACTCTCATTAGTGTATTTTTCAGTTAGACTAGATACAACTAGCTCAACTGAGTTAAACTGAATAGCAACTCCATAAACTACTCTTCCAACTCTGTTATAACTTTGATACTTCAGTTCTAACTGAGTCCTCCATGCATGAGCGACTAATAAACCCTAGGAATTGTGTAATTCCTTTAGCCCAATGATTTTCCAAATCTATTTCACTGAAATAAAGTGCTCCAGGAGAATAATTTGATGTTTATTGTCGAATTATTATTAAGAGCTAATAATAATCGACATGCATCTATTTTTAGATCGATGATCTATAAATAGACTTCGCCCAATATTCTAAAAATAGAATTTCATCTATTTTCCACATTATACCAACCATCTACAAATAGCATCCTGCAACTTATAGAATACGCTCGCTATGTCTAAAAATAGACATACACCTAAAAATAGCCTGTGGGCCCCACTTAGTGAAGGTGCTTACTTTTCACTAAGCTCATCATCTTGTTGAATCTCAACAATAATTTGTTGCAAATTTCTCACTTGGGCTCTGAAGTAGAATCTAAAGCAGCCATTGTACATGGTGGAGTCAGAGTTTGCAATAACACCTTAGTAGCATGGCATATAGGAGAGCATTCAACTTTGAATAAGCCCTTTTCCTCCTTTGGGACAAGCCTAGACCAATGGCTCTCGGGATGTTTGCTCAAATTCAAGGATGAAATAGATGTTGAAATTTTTGAGGATGCAAAAGGTGTTATTGCAATGAACATTGTGAGCTACACGGGAGGTATGTATTTGTGGAAGAATGCAGTGAGGGAATATTAGTCAAAGTCACATGGATACTTGACATATGAGTACACTTGGAGCTTTACGTTCACATTTATTAGTCCCTCAAAGGGGATTCGTTGGTCTTTCATCTTTATCTATTGAACATATTTTCCATTGGTTAAGCGATATCATTGGTACTTATTATTTTTTATGAGTTGTTCAAGCATATTAAGGTTGCACTGCATGTTACTCAACCATTACACACAAAATTGATTGTTGTCTAGAATGTTGTAACAATGTACCTCATGTCTTAGAAAGACAAATACAAATTTGAATACACAAAAATGATGATAACCTATGTTGTAGGGGTTCGCGAACCCAAGGGTGGGGTTCTCATCCCCAAGAATTCGATTTGGATATGGGTTCTTCTTAAACAAACCCATAAGAACCGGGTTTTTTGTTAGAAAAATTTGGGTGCATTTGACATTTAGGGTACTTCGAACCCCGATAATGGGTACTTGGAACCCCAAAATCGGGTTCTTTAGGGTTCTTTGTTGAACGATTTTTCAAATAAAAATTTAAATAAAAAAATCATGGAAAGTCAAAAGGTGAATACATAACCCGTAAAACCTAAAATCGCTTCACTCTTCGACGACGACATTCTGTTTGAGGCAACAACCATTCGTTGGTGTGTGTGCATGTGCCTGGAGGTTCCCACAGAGATGCAATGCATACTTGAAGATTCACAGGTAGCTCTTGAAGATTCACCATGCGACATGAATTAATTCTAATTTATGTCTGTTCAAACTTCACTGCTTGCATAAAAAAAAAATAGTGAATTAAAATTTAATTCTAAAAAGTAAATCAACCCATGATGTCGAAGATGGGAAAACTTCCTTATGACGAGTATTAGAATCTTGAAGCAACCACAATAAACAATCCACTGCCATATACTGCGATTCCAAACTCTTGTTTTTTTACTGTAATCTTCACATTCTCTCATGGCCAACTGACATCACTTTCTTTTCTAATCACTCTTTTAACTCTATTTTTTTAACATTTTTTGCTAAGAATGTGACTTTTGGCCTTCTCTTTCCCTACCAAAGTTTTAGGCGAAATTGGCTTGGGGCCAGGTTTACAAATATGTGTAAACTCCAATTTGCACATGATATCAAACTAGAAATCTTGAAATTTAAATGTGAATGTTCAATGATATACATGTTTAAATCTTTGAAGTTTAAATCATAAATATTTTAGTTTTCATGTTCAAAATATATATATATATATATATATATATATATATATATATATATATATATATATATATAAACCAACCCACCTTGTTAGAAAAAATGATGCACTCATCTCGTTCCCGTCACCATGTTTCCTGACAACATAGATGAGAGTATATGAACTGAATTATAGTGCTTCTGAGGCATTACATTGGGAATTCAACATATAGAGTGCTCGTGCCTCTGGATGATAGTTTTAGACTATGTATTTGACACACCTGGTCATTATGCATCCAATGCTATGAGAGTACATCAAACCGAGTAATTGATATTGCCAAATAAAGGTTTTTGAAAATGATGTAATTTTTTAGCAAACAAATGAACTATAGCCCATGCAAAGGTTGCCAATTTTCCAATTACCAATCAATGAGATAGAGAAGAAGGGCAAATTGTGCAAATAATTAACCTTTATGTTTTCTTAGTGCTAAGCCCCATTAATACATGTGCAACAAGAGGGTTAAGATCCATCAAGATTTCATCACACTAGTCAAATTTTAGATGCATCCAGACATTCATGTGGCTTAGGGCTCCTTAGGAGGCCAGTTTCATTAAATCCAAAAAAAGCTACTATTTTAAGCAATTTGCTTTTTTTAGTCTTGCCTATTTTTCTGCTCTTTACTTCTTACTTTTTCTGAAGATAAACGGATGCTCCATCTCTTCAAGATTAGTCTTTCTCACTATTTGTTTTTTTGGGCATGTCTATAGTTAATAGTTTCAACGTATAACATATACAAGTTGAACATTGTAGTTCTAAGCAAACAATGATAGCATAGTCCAAGGTCTTGTGTGGGTGAAAGATGTATAAATTTGAATAATGGCTGAATTATTCACCGGGATTCTCCTGATCACACACTATTTTAGCTTCATGCATAATACATAACCTCTTCTACAATTGATCATCAATATGCGGAAATAGAAGTAGTCGCATGCGCACATTAAAACATAATCAAGCACACATATAACACAATATGTAATGGGGAAAGCTTACAACTGAAAACCCCCAACTATCTGT
The DNA here is from genome assembly GCA_034641835.2 of Pinus albicaulis. Lineage (NCBI taxonomy): Eukaryota > Viridiplantae > Streptophyta > Pinopsida > Pinales > Pinaceae > Pinus > Pinus albicaulis. The sequence goes on from CM076569.1 coordinate 337,615,697, forward strand.
ATATTATAATGATAGAGAACATGTAACAATACATAGCACAAACTCCTCACAAGCTCTCAGCACTATCTCCAATTGTTACACACAAACTAGCTCAGATTTGAACAAGTCACAGGTTCAAATCTCCTCCACTGTTTGCCTACCTCTACTGCGCAATCCAAGATGAGAATGAATGAGATCCAAGTTCGAATCCCCTTGGCTTGTACTGCGCAATCCTCATTGGAAATCTCAATCAATGTGTGTGCAAATCTCATGCACAAGTATAGTCACAACTGATAGCCACACTCACCCTTTCACCCACCTCTAACACTGGTCTCCACTGAATTGTCCATGCATTGTAGTTAACTGATGTATTCTTTAGTTGATTTATGAGTTAATAATTAGTGAATTAATTAATAATTAATTCACACTTACATCACTTAGTATTTAGATAGTTAATTACTGCTAACAAATCTTAACAAGTTAACCCACACAACTCCACCAATCGTCTCTGCTTACCAACCAAGTTCAACTTCCTACACAGAGCCAGAGCTCTAAATCAAGTCAACCATGTAATAATTACACCAATCTCTACGACCCTCGGGTCCCTTCATTCACGCATGTGACCTTTTCAAGCATCAAATCAAGTGCTCCAAGAGGATAAGAGGACAAGAGTCCAAATATTATTAAGAGCTAATAATATTCGACTGATCTATTTTTAGACTAGCAGTCTAAAAATAGATTCCGCCCAATGTCTAAAAATAGAGGTCCATCTATTTTTACCAACTTGACCAAACATCCACAAATAGCATCCCGCAACTTATAGAACATGATCCATATGTCTAAAAATAGACTTTGCGACAAAAATCACTTGTGTGGCCCCCACCTAATTTAGGTGATCACTTTCCAACTAGGATCAGGAAAGATGTTTCAGGATGCCTCCTTCACTGTTTCTTGTTGCAATCTTCAACAAATTTGGTAGAGTGAAAAGCATGGTCGACCACCTAAGACATGGTTGGCAAAAGCACAAAAGTTGAAAGAATAAAAGTTTATTTTTAGAGTTTGTATTTTTGTATGCAAGGAAAGATGTTTGTAATATTTTTTCTTTTGGTCTTTTTTATGACAGGGTTAAGATGGACTTCTAGAGTTGGGAGCAGACATGTTATAGGTATAGGTTGGTGTCATCAACGGTCCCATGGGTTTTTTCGAGGATTTTTTAGGAGTTTTTATGAAGACCGACGACACTCGCTTAGTATATTCCATCATCCACACAGTTTAACTTTCATTTCGGTGCATTCCGACAATTTTCGGAAAACTAAGTTATTTTTGGGTTTAACTCAAATAATTACGCTCAAGGTGGCATTCCAAGATGAATATGTGATAGAACACCTTAGTGTAATAGCTCGTTGGAATTGGAACACGAATACCTACATGATGGAATGATTGGACATGAGTTTCAATGATCGAAGGAGACATGGCAACCAATTTACTCTTTCCCGCATTAAAAAAAATATTTTAATAAGGAGGTAAAGTGCTCCATGATTAAAATAATAATAAAATAGAAGGCTCTAGAGGGGTCCATGAGATCTATAAAAGAAGAGGAGGAGGCCATTGGGGAATATCGGGGATTTGATATTGCTTTTTGTATGTGAGGTTGAGAACCCGGTTCTCTATTCGATTGGTAGCCCTAGGACGGAAATTCTTGGGTGATTTAGAGAGATTGGGTGAACACCCATCTCCCCTTGGTGAATTCATCCAGAATTCACAGGAGAGCTTAGCAGCGTCAGTTCAGTTCAGTTGTAGCAGTGCAACAAATTATCTCAGAGGCCAACATCTTATCTCAACTATTTTGATTGCACTTGCATGTAACCCCAATTTATCTATTATAATAAAGTTGAGATTATATCTGCACATTGTGTTACAAAATTGCATGTATTCTCCTGTTTTATTTTACATGGCAATCTTCTGTAAATAAATGATAATTTTATAAGGAATTTTTAGTTAACTGGGTTTCTGCAAATTTAAGTCAAAATATCTCGTTTAGGATATTACAATGGTATCAAAGTTAGTGTTCCTGCTAGCCTGAGAGTTTGTTGCAGACCAATCTTGAAGAAAAATCCTAATCAAATTACTTAAGATATTTTTTCTTGCCAACCATGTGAAATCGTTGCAAATTTATTAAAAATTCAACAATTTCTATTTAAAATTGTTGAATTATTTAGACAAAGGTTCAAAAGTGCAAAATATTAATTTTTATTAAAAAGGGGCTTTGAAATTTATTAAAAGAGTAGTCCACATTATTTTTGAAAGGGCGTTAGCAAATTTTGGGCCAAGGTGTTGTGAAAATCCAAAGTAGAAAAAAGGGGCCGAAGTTATTTTGTGGACATCAAACTGTAGATTTGGTGACTTTGTGAGGGCCAGATTTTTCTGGCCGACTTGTGGATCAACTGCTCTAAGGGTGGTACTCTTAAGAAGGAAATCGAGTTTGTAGACCAATTTTTCATCCTCTTAGGGCGACATTTTTGGGGGCAGAATTAGTTTCAATTTGTGTCACTCAGCCTCTGAGCCAGATATATGCGATTGAATAGTTTCATTGGCTTGATAACTGGGTTAATAGTTTTATGGGCTCAAAAGGCCAGCGGATGTCTTTTCTTGTGGTTGTCAATCTTGCCTATTATGAAAAGCAGTGATTTAAAAAGACTTGCAGAATAAGAATTTTGGTAACATGATGAAAAATTTTAATAAAGATTTTGGAAAATTTGAGTTATAGTAGTTAAATTTTAATATTTTGAGTGCTTAATAAATGTTTTTATGATATTAAATGCATTTTCATCATTAAAAATAATACAATTCAAACACCCTGATTTTTTCAAACATTTACTCTGATTCCAAAAAAAAATACCTCTATTCTGTTGAGTGCGTAGAGGACTCTTTATGAAATGCTAGACAATTTAATTACATCATGCGTGTACACAGTACTATCCAGTTCGTGGCTTGTCATCTGGTTAGTGCGTGAAAGAGACTGGTGCGTAATGCTCTGTTGATAGGCGCGTTCAACAAAGGGCCACTGCATCAAATAGAAGAGCACCTGAATGCATGTCAGCGTGAATAGGGAACGAGATTACTATCGTTGTGCGGATCTCAAATACCCGCGCGTTTGAACTTCCGTGCTAGCGCGACCGATTTCTCGAGTTTCCGTGGGAAAAAAGAAAGAAAGGGTGTGTATCATTTCTGGGGAAGAAATGAGTCGCAGGTCCTCCCTTGCTGGATTTTCGTCCTGTGCGTGCTAGTTTTAAAGAGAAGCATTCTGGGTATGCTGAGCTGCTAGTATAATGGTGCCTGTCAAGCTGGTCCTTGACTGTGTGTAGCAAAGACATGAGAAACTGGTGTATTTTCCAGTGCCAAACTCTCTTGTCATCGAATTTCTTGGCTTACCTAGTGCTGTAGCTCCAGAAGATTGAATTTACAAGCTGAAAAGGGCCGAGTTCTCACAGCCAGAAGTCTTGGCAGTTCTTCATCTCCTGTTGACTGATGCAAATAACCAGAGGCAGACCACTGGTTTTACTGAAGTTTTTGGGTTCATTGTGATAAAGAGGAGACCACTGTTTGAGTAGAAAGGGGTCTCCTTTCTCCTAGCTGGAAGAACCACTGATTTCTGATCCTCTCTGCGCCATTAAAAGACGAGTTTTCATCTCAGTTTGGGAGCTATATCAAATTTTGGGAGTAAGGCTGAATATCTTTCCTTAGGGACCGATTTCATGAGGGTTTTCTAGCTGAGAAGAACACGTAGTTTGCTGGAGATTACCATCAGTTGGAGCATGCTGTGATTCCCTCTCTTGTTGATCGTTTTGTTGGTGCTTGTATGACTTGAACTTTAAAGCCCAATGAGCTGACATTTTCCACTTTTGCGTAGCCTACTCTCACGATGAACAGAGGCACATTTTGTATCAGTTTGGGGCTGCCATTTCCAAGTTTTATGACTGATATATTGGAGGCTGCAGAGAAATTAAATCTCCAGGTTCCTCTACCCTCTGTCTCTCTGTATTTTGTTTGTTAAAAATGAAAAAAGGTTGCTTCAGTTTTTTATTTTTGATCGCCATTGCCGAGTGTTATATATTTACCAGCTGAACCCTTTTTGAAGATCTATTTTGGATATATATTTCCCTCTGTGAGAAAAGCACCCGCAGTAATTTGACCAAAGGCACTGTGGGATTTTTAAATATAAACTAAGAAAATTGTTTAGGCCCGTAAACTATATCGGTAAGTGTCTCTACTACAAATCGAGTGAGTGGAGTATGTAGCTGTCATATGTTGCTGTTGAGAACATTGTAGAGAAATATTGCTGCTGACGACAGTGTTGTCCACTGCCATAAGCCTTGAAATAATGGTGTATTTAAAACATCTCATGCACCAACACAGTAGTCCCAGGGACTGCAATTTGGACAAAAAACCCACACATAACAGCAAGCCATTCTCAAGAGAAATCCATTCCATTCTTATCCATGAGCAGTTAAGGGATTTATAGAAAGAACCAGAAATAGAACACAAAATCCTTGCACTTGGAACAGATTGAAACACATGACGATCACATGGAGAGTTCTTTCCACACTTGATGAACTCCTTTCCAAAGTAAGCCAGTTAGAAGGAAAGAAACTGATTTGGGCCCTAAAACTTGCTATGCCTCTTATACAACCCAAGTTCTTGGGAGAACCGTGTGAAGGGTTCAAACTTCCAGTTGCATCAACCTCAGTAACATTATGAGGTTGACTGCACCTATAGCTCCTTTCAATGACGATGTTATGAGAGAAGTTTTCAAGTTAGTAGTGGAGAGTCGAGACTTTTCAGGACTTGGACAACAGTGCAGGCTCTACCTTTGGGAAGAAGCTTGAGATTTTAGGAGGTATGGCCATGTTCAGAACGTATGACATCATGCTTGATTTGGGGTGTGATGACTTGGTCCGTCAAATGTTCCAATGTTTCTTTAACATTAAGAAACATCACCATGATACAATCAGAACAAACATGCTGTCCATTTTGTCTTCAGTCATGGGAGATTGTGATGCCATTTGTAGGGAGTTGCAGGCTAGATTGTTGGCCATTTGAAGGAGAGAGCAGTTGGTTTCACCTGATGCTTATGAGCTAGCCCAAGGGCTGGTTGAGCAGAACATTGGGCTATTCAGGAGAAAGTTGACCAGGGAGGAGCTGCTCCAATTTGGTGGATCAGGTAACAAAAATGAGCTGAGGAGGAAGGGTCTTTGCTTCATCTGCAAAAAACCTTGGGAGCCGGATCACTCATGCTTGAAAGATGCAGATGAGGTGACAGAGGTAGAACAAGAGGACATTCCTTCTGTATGTCAGGATGAGGACTTTTCTTTGGATTAGTCCATGGGGTCATATGAGGATGCTTCTAAGGAACATGAGCAGCCATGTGGAGTTGATGACAATAGGCCGATTTTGTATTCCAGTGTGCATGGTGAGCAGTGAGGAGACTCTATGGGAGATATTCAGGATGATGAGTCACTTGCGATGATTCAGCCGGAGCAGCATATGGTGGAGCATGAGTCAGCTGAGGAGGAGGATATGCACAGTATGCATCATAGTCCTTTTAGGGAGAGCTAGATGGAGGTGCACATTGAGTGTGTGTTGGACGCGCGGCTACCCTTGCGGTCAGCCATTGATGAGGAGCATCTAAGAAGCAGTTCTCACGTGGGAAAAGGACGAAGTAGCTGCAGCTGGAAAAAGGACGAAATTTCTGCAGTTAGGGTTTCTGGACGAAATTTTCTGCAGTTAGGGTTTCTGGCAAGTTTGACTAGCGTTGACTTTGGTCAACGCATGGTCCGTTTGAGCTGAAATTTTGTGGAGAGTTCGATTTTTGAAGGCCGTACTCATTGGCACAAAAATTGAGGTCAAAAGGTTGACCGAAGTTGGAGCTGCGTTGACTTTATTGTTGCTGCCCTGTGTTGACTTTTTCTGGACTGCGTTGACTTTTCTGGGGTTGACTTTGAGTTGATTGGATAATTGATTTGAGGACTGTTGTGACACATTTTGGGTTGGCCGACCAAGAAGACTTTGCTGGTTGAAGCATCCTGCTGACTGCCGTAACGCACCAACACATTCTCCTGTTTCTGGTTTGTCTTCTATAGATCCACTGGTATGTTCTATCAGCGTTTTTACTTAACTGTTTATGTGATTGCTGTTATAAAAGTAAAGTTGCATCAAGCATAGAACATCTACAAAAATTTACATGGGATCAGAGCTGAGGTGAAGACAAGCCCTAACTTATAGCAATCACCAACTGAGAAAAATGAGTTCCACAAGTTATGGCTTCAAGGAGGATGACAAGCTGACTGGAAGGGATGACTTCCATGCTTAGAAGATGATATTAGATCTCAAATTGGAAGACCATGATCTCATGGACTATGTATTGGGTAAGATACAAGAACCTCCATCCACTGCTACTGCTGCTGCTAAAACCAAGTATAAGAAGGGGGAGATCAAAGCAAAGCTAATGATCAGGGAATCCATACATAAAAGTCTGGTTGCCTACATATCTGAGCTAGGCACATCCAAGGAGATGTATGATAAGCTGATACAAATGTTCAAAGTAAACAATGCAAACCAAGTGCTATTCTTCAAGAATCAATTGAAAAATCTGAAGAAAGGCAGGGATGAGTCTGTCCAGACTCCAAACATACTTTCTGAAATTGACCGAGATTAGGAACAATCTGCTGGCTATTGGGCAGACAATAGCCGATCGTGAGATGGTACTCACTGCACTTGGAGAGCTACCATATGAATGGCAAGTATTCAACACTACCATTCTCAATAATAATACAATTCCTAACTTTGACAAGCTACTATCAAGATGCATGCAAAAAGAGACAAGAATGAAGGAATACGAAAATGACAGAAATGCTGCCTACGCTGCTCATTCTAGAAAGAAGAACTCTGGTGGTCCTAAGAACAAAGGAAGAGCAAGGGCCCAAGGAAAGAAGGGCAAGTGTTTCACTTTATGTCATTTTGGTCACTATGTTGAAAATGTCCTTTCAAGAAGGATTCTCCAAAATGGTAGTAGCAACAACAACAACGGAGGAATGAAATCAAAGAAACGACTAGGTCAAGAAGAAGGAAGGCTCCTGCGGCGAGAGCAATCAACCTTTCAAGGTCTGACTCCAGTATGAGGTCAAATGTTGTTGATAAAAGAAATGAATACATTCTGTCTGCCCTCTGTACACGTCACCTTCTGACACTATGGATATACGTAGATAGTGGTGCCTCAAGACACATCACGAGTTCAAGGAAGCACTCTCGACATGGATTTGAAGAATGCTAATGCGAAGTATCCTTGGAGATAATGCCACATATCCCGTGAGAGGGACAGGGACTGTGACCCTCCACTTGTCTCAAGGACAAGTCCTACATTTGCAGGATGTACTCTATGTACCAAAATTGAAGAAGAACCTTGTGTTTATATCAGCCATCAAAGACAAAGGCTTCAATGTGGTATTCACTAATGGAAAGGTGCGCATGTGGAAGAAGAATCTCAAGGAAGCTATCGTGATTGGTTTTAGAGTTGGAACACTCTACCAGGTTGAAGGAAGTCCACTGGGAGCTATGACATGTGATACTATCCGACAAACTGAACTATGGCACCAGAGGTTTGGACACCTTCATTACAAGGCCCTTCCCGAAGCAAGGAAGGTGGTGACAGGGATGCCCGATTTTGGAAATAATCATGAAGGTGTATGTAAGGGTTGTGCCGAAGGAAAGCATACAAGGGGACCTTTCCCTTCAAGTGCCACAAAGACATCTGATATTTTGCAACTGGTCCATTCTGATCTATCTGGTATGCTACCCGTGACATCCCTGGGAGGATGTTCTTACTATATGACATTCACTGATGACTTCTCCCGCAAAACCTGGATATAATTCTTGAAGAAGAAGGATGAGGCTTTCATGTGGTTTCGTACCTTCAAAGCCTTGGTGGAAAATATGACAGGGAAGAAGATCAAGATTTTGAGGACCGACAATGGCACTGAATATGAGTCAAATGAGTTCAAGGACTTTTGCAGAGAAGCTGGCATTAAGAGGGAGACTACTACTGCCTACACTCCTGAGCAGAATGGCGTTGCTGAACGAAAGAACGGGACCATTGTGGAAGGCACACCGTGCCATGCTATGTGACCGGGGTCTACGAAGTTTCTGTCGGGGAGGAGAGAGCTGTGAATCTTTTCTTGTATACATTCAAGCAGATGCCCCTCTGATGCCTTGGACTCCAAAACTCTGAAGAGGTTTTCACTCGTAAGAAACACCGACGTCTCACCCTTTAGAATTTTTGGATGTCCTGTCTATTTTCATGTGCCGAAAGAAAAGAGAAGTAAGCTGGATGCTACTGGGAAGGAAGGAATGTTTGTGGGCTACAGTGAGACTTCTAAGGCATATAGAGTCTATGTACCTGGTCAAAGGGAAGTAGAGATAAGCCATGATGTCACTTTTGACGAAGATGCTTCACTGAAGAAAGTAGTAGATCTTCCAAGATCTGGAGAAAATCATGAAGAAAGGCCTGGAAATCTGGAAGAACCGCAGGATGAGACAATGCCTGATATTGAAGGACCAATGGACCCAATCCGATCCATCTCCTTCGAAGAGACTTCATCATGGTTCGAGGGGACACTCTCGAAGATCTTAGAGGACATCTTTGCCCAAGGGGAACATTCAGAAAGCAAGAAGCCGTGTAGATACCAGAATTATGCGTGCACTATGTGATACTATTGTACAATCGAACTGGATCTTTAGCCGTAAAGCATCAAGTTTGGAAGGATGCTATGCACGAAGAATATGAGTCCATAATGAAGAATGATGTCTGGGATGTGGTTCCAAGACCGAAGGACAAATCAGTGGTCACCGCGAAATGGCTCTACAAGATCAAGCATGGATCCAATGGAAGCGCTGAAAAGTTCAAGGCAAGATTTGTTGCCCGTGGCTTCTCTCAAAAGCAAGGAATAGATTATGATGACATATTTGCACCTGTGGCACGACATACCACCATTCAATCAATCATAGCCCTTGCTGCTACGCAAGGATGGAGTCTTCATCAGATGGATGTCAAGACCGCTTTTCTGCATGGTGCAATAAAAGAAGAGGTGTATGTAGAACAACCTCTAGGGTTTGAAGTCCAGGATCGGGACACTCATGTACGTAGGTTGAAGAACGCCCTCTATGGGTTGAAGCAAGCACCCCGAGCTTGGTACGGAAGGATAGATAGCTACTTGATGAAGGCCGGGCTTCCTCGAAGTAATGCGATCTGAACCTTTACTTCAAGGTTGTCAGAGGAAGCCTCATTCGGGCGTATATGGAAGACCTCTTCACAAACGGTGTTGACCCTCTCATTTCATCATCCAAGAGGAATTGGTTGCGGTTCGAGATGAAAGATGAAGAATCGATGCACTACTTCCTAGGCCTGGAGGTCTGGCAGAGACCTGGAGAGATTTTCCTTTCTCAAGGAAAATACATTGTGAAACTTCTGGAAAGATTTGGTATGGTGGACTACAAGTCTGTGTCAACACCAATGGAACTCAACTTCAAGAAGTTGAGTGGCAGCGCTGCTGGGCCCGTATTGGCAAATCCTACTGAGTATCGTCAACTCGTAGGGGCTCTGATGTTCTTAGTGAACACCAGTCCAGATATATGTTTTGCAGTGAACACTTTGAGTCAACAGATGGTTGAGCCTCATCACTTTCACTGGGTTGGTGCCAGGAATCTTCTGAGATACCTTCGGGGCACGATAAACCATGGGCTGAGATACACTGCCAGGAGCGTGACACTCCTTGGATATACTGATGCCGATTGGGCTGGCAGTGTGGTGGATCGTAAGAGCACATCAGAATGCTGCTTCAATCTTGGTTCTGCTTCAATTTCATGGATGAGCAGGAAGCAGAAGTCGGTGGCCTTGAGCACCGCAGAGGCCGAATACATTGCAGCAAGTATGGCCTGTTGTGAAGCAGTTTGGTTGCGAAAGCTCTTTAGTGAGTTGTTTGGACATGTGCTAGATACCACTGTGATACTCTGTGATAACCAGAGTGGGATTCGCTTGACCGAGAATCCTGTGTTCCACGACCGATCCAAGCATATTGATATCAAGTACCATTTCATCCGGGATATGGTACAGCGAGGCGCCGTAAGGCTCGATCATATAGGAACTGATGAGCAAGTCGCGGATATTCTCACTAAGCCCCTGGGAAGGTCAAGTTCCTAACCTTCCGTGAGAGACTTGGTATCGTGGAACGACCCTATGATGTGGGTCCTGTTGGACGATGAGCTCGAGGAGCTCTGGGGGGCTTTGGGGACAAGCTTCTCGGAGCTATGAGCAACCACAAGGCTAGGCTTGCCAAACCTTGTTGGTGTGCTTGGACCCCACCATTGTGATTATCCAATGGAACGTAACTTCAAGAAGTTGAGTGGCAGCGCTGCTGGGCCCGTATTGGAAAATCCTACTAAGTATCGTCAACTCGTAGGGCCTCTGATGTTCTTAGTGAACACCCGTCGAGATATATGTTTTGCAGTGAACACTTTGAGTGAACAGATGGTTGAGCCTCATCACTTTCACTGGGTTGGTGCCAGGAATTTTCTGATATACCTTCAGGGCACGATAAACCATGGGCTGAGATACACTGCCGAGAGCGTGACACTCCGTGGATATACTCATGCCGATTGGGCTGGCAGTGTGGTGGATCGTAAGAGCACATCGGGATGCTGCTTCAATCTTGGTTCTGCTTCGATTTCATGGATGAGAAGTAAGCAGAAGTCGGTGGCTTTGAGCACCACAGAGGCCGAATACATTGCATAAACTATGGCCTGTTGTGAAGCAGTTTGGTTGCAAAAGCTCTTTAGTGAGCTGTTTGGACATGTGCTAGATACCACCGTGATACTCTGTGATAACCAGAGTGGGATTCGCTTGACTGAGAATCCTGTGTTCCACGACCGATCCAAGCATATTGATATCAGGTACCATTTCATCCGGGATATGGTACAGCGAAGCACCGTAAGGCTCGATCATATAGGAATTGATGAGCAGGTCACGAATATTCTCACTAAGCCCCCAGGGAAGGTCAAGTTCCTAACCTTCCATGAGAGACTTGGTATTGTGGAATGACACTATGATGTGGGTCCTGTTGGACGATGAGCTCGAGGAGCTCTGGGGGCTTTGGGGACAGCTTCTCGGAGCTATGAGCAATCACAAGGCTAGGCTTGCCAAACCTTGTTGGTGTGCTTGGACCCCACGGTTGTGATTATTGAGTTGGTTCACCTCTCATTATCTATGCCCTGTATGCATCCTACCCATTGAGTTCAGGGCTCATGGGAAGTACCTCTCATTTGGCCAATGAGATGGGAAAAGCTAGAGACCAGTAGCAAAGATTGATGGACGCATCAGAAATTGCTGTATTCTTTATCTAGGATGGTACGGTCCAACCACTTGATCTGGGATCAAGTCTAGTGAGGTCTCGGACCTCTGCTTGACTTCGGGTCAGATGAACCAACTTCGGGTTGGTTGGAGACTCTTTGTGAGTCTGATAGAGGTTTCGGACCTGCGAGTGATTACACCGGGCCAGGGGATGATGTCTTTGTGGCCGACGTGCTTATGTTCTAAAATAAGAGGCCGACAAAACAGGGTACAGTGGGATGACGCACGATGTTTGATTGCCTTTGGTGGATGGGTTCTCCCTAGTTGAGAGGAGTGTTAAGAATTGGACAACTAGGTCCAAACTCCATCTTGTGATACCCGGATAAGAAGGTCAATATTTGTATTGTATTCATCTTTCGGAGAGGTGTAAAATCGATATAAAATTGATTTTAATCTGATGAGTAGAAAATTTATTTTGAATTTATTATTTATAATAAATTTAAGTGCAGGTCGGCCTTAAGGTTTTACACCCCCAACAGATGTGTCACACACCTCAATGATGGATATAAATATAGTCAACGTTGGAGAGCTTTTCACTCATCTTATCCACACACTTCTCATTGGATACGAGCATCTAAGAAGCAGTTCTCACGTGGGAAAAGGACGAAGTAGCTGCAGTTGAAAAAAGGACGAAATTTCTGCAATTAGGGTTTCTGGATGAAATTTTCTGCAGTTAAGGTTTCTGGGCAAGTTTGACTAGAGTTGACTTTGGTCAACGCATGGTCTGTTTGAGCTGAAATTTTGTGGAGTGTTCGATTTTTGAAGGTCGTACTCATTGGCACAAAAATCAAGGTCAAAAGGTTGACCAAAGTTGGAGCTGCGTTGACTTTATTGTTGCTGCCTTGCGTTGACTTTTCTGGGGTTGACTTTGAGTTGACTGGATAATTGATTTGAGGGTACATTTGTGACAAGACACATTTTGGGTTGGGCGACTTAGAAGACTTATTTGGTTGAAGCATCTGGCGACCATAGTAACGCACCAACACATTCTCTTGTTTGGTTTGTCATCTATAGATCAACTTGGTATGTTCTATCAAAATTTTTACTTAACTGTTTATGTGATTACTATTATAAAATTAAAGTTGCATCAAGCATAGAACATCTAAAAAAAATTACAAAAGCTCCGCCCAAACTATAGAACAAAGGAAAAAACAAATGCGCGGTGGCACAGGACAACTCGCCAAAGCTGCAAGCAAAGAACAACACCACGAAGCCAAATAAGGTCTCTGGAAAGTGGTTTGAGTTCCATAAGAGCTCCACTCACAACACAAGTGAGTGTCGGGCCAAGCAGTCACTAGTGGCTGAGTTGAAGGCTTCTGAATTGGATGCATGCTCCGAATCTGAATCATAACTCGGCAAGGGGAATGCCAAAGCAAGATTATCAATGTGGAACCCAACACCACTGTTTCCACCATGAAGATCCAGAACTAGGAACCAGGAGATTAAGAGGAGGGGGAGCACGTCTTCCATTCCCAGATTTGGGTAAAGGGTTCCTTGCTATAGTTTATTGTCGATAGCGGGAGCCAAAAGAAACTCATCTCAGTAGAGATTATGAAGCGGTTGGGGTTTCCAACCACTACACACCCACACTTGTACACCATTAGGTGACTTCATTGAGGACGGGATCTCCGCGTCAACCAGTAGTCTCACCTTCCCTACAACATCAAGCCCTTCACGGATGAGGTATTATGTGACAATGCTCCTCTTAATGTTTGTGATGTATTATTAGGCCAACCATACTTGTCGAAGTGACATGTTGTGTATGAGTTTAGGCCTCGCACTATTATTGTTACTTTGGGCAATAAGTTGTACAGTTTACTAGAGGTAGAACTACCTACCACCATATCTTTGGTTACTGCAAAACAATGCAATAAGCTCATTTCCAAAACTAGGAAATTTTCTTTCTTGATGACCTTCCCTCATGAAAAGAGGAAGACTATGACCATGACCTCGAAACAGGGCTCCTCCACACGACAATAATAGATGGGAAAGGTCGTGGAGGAGTATGAGGAGATCTTCACCTCACCTGCAAGGGCGCCTGTGCATTGTCAGGTCAAGCACTTGACAATATGACGTGAGGTTCACCACTGCCCAAAGGACCAATCTATCGGTGTTATGTTATGGAGAACGACCAAATCAAGAGGAAAATTTAGGAGCTGCTACAGAAAGGTCACATCCAAATGATTTCATCACCCTAAGGGAGCCTGATTGTGTTGGTGCAGAGGAAGAAAGGGATTTGGATACTTTGGATTGAATATGGGGTGGTGAGCAAGATCATTGTTTGGAATAGGTACTCGATCCCACAGATTGATGACCTTCTGTACCAACTCAAGCGGGACAAATATTTCAGCAAGATCGACGTGAAGTCCAAGTATCACTAGGTACCGATCGAACCCTCATATGTGTGGAAGACTTCCTTCAAAGCGAAGGTGGTCCTTTTCTAATGCCTGGTCATGCCTTTCAGGTTGACAAATTCTCCTGCAACCTTCATGAGGCTGATGGACGACATCTTGTGGCCATTCACAAAATCATTTTTGGTGGTGTACTTGGATGACATCTTAATCTTCATCCAAACATGGGAAGATCAGCTCCACCACATCTGAAAATTCCTCCAAACACTACGATAACACAAGTTGTGTGCCATTTTAGAGAAGTGCACTTTTGGCATGACCTAGGTTCAATATCTGGGATACATTATTCATGAGCGGGGAGTGCAAGTGGATCCAGCCAAGATCCAAGTAATTCAGGATTGGCCAACCCCAACCACTCTAAAAGAGCTCCACATCTTTCTGGGTCTTGCAAATTTCTACCATAGGTTTGTGTTTGGATTCTCTCATATCACTTGGCCCTTGAGTCAAATCACCAAGGCAGGAGCGAAAGAAAATTCTTTTGTTTTTAATCTCAACAGAAGGTGTTCATAGAGTTGAAACATCGCCTCAGCTCTAAACCAGTGCTCACATTACTGAACTTGCAACAACCATTTGAGATCGAGACGTATGCCTCTAGCTATGCTATTGGGGCAGTTCTTACTCAACAGGGGCATCTTGTGGCATATCACTATGAGACACTTTAAGACACAGTCTGGAAGTATCCCACTTATGACAAAGAGATGTATTCCATTTTGCAGGCTTTTCGATAATGGAAGAATTACATTTTAGGGAAGGAAACAATCATCCACACAGACCACTGACCCCTGAAATTCATACAGACACAAGGGAAGTTGTAGAACGATCACCATCATAACGGTCCACATACTTGCAACAATTTAATTTTAACATCAAGTACAAGAAGGGAAACAACAATAATGTTGCCGACTACCTCAACCGACCATCGATCGTGGTGCTAACCACCATGCCCAACCCTTGGGGGAACGAGACTTTTGATTGGCCGCTTCTTATAGAAGTGATCCAGAATTTGGCCCCACATACAATACGCTCTTGGAGGGTAAGAAAGTTCCAAATTTTCACCTCCAGGATGCACTACTATGTCCCCTGGGACACTTTTTTGTTCCTTCAAGTGAGAATGTCAAGATGGTTTGGGAATCGAATTACAGTCAAGTCACTCAGTATTTTCTGGCTAAGAAAACAGTGGCAGTACTGCAGAAGTTTTTCTATTTACTAAACCTTGGATAGAATGTCAGGAACTACATCAGAACTCACATTTCCTTCACCAATTCAAAACTAACCATCAAGAATCAGGGCCTCTATATGCTACTTCCTACACTTAGTTCTATTGGAAATACTGAGAGGGGGGAGGGTAAATCAATATTTCTTTCCAATTGTTATTTTTACCAGTTAGATAACTTATATTTAGGACACAATATGAAAAATAAGAATAAATTATTTTATTAAATTCTTCTTTATAATAAAATAGATAAAGTAAGTGTAGGGCTCCAACCCTATATGAAGACACAGATCTTCAATCCTTCGAGGCACCAACCTGTAATTTTCCAAGAACCTACTTGGACATCACATGGCTTCGACCTGTAGGGAACCAAACCTATCTTCCAAGGCTCCAACCTTGTCACCTTGAGGCTCCAACCAATAGGGCTCCAACCCTATCTCTGGTACAGGCACCAACTTAGTCTTCTTGGGGACACCTATCCTCTAGGGCTCCAACCCACTGCTTCAATTTGTTAAGTTAAACTCACTAATTCTTCACGGCTCCCATTATATATATTTTTTTTTTCTAAGTAAAACTATATCTATTAAGTAGTCAAACCAGCGTTACAATTCTCATCCTCAGAAATGGATGAATCCATGACGGAGGGAATAGGAAAAACGCTACTATCCAAAACTAGACTGCCCCTAGATGGGAAACCAACCTTGAAATCCAACCATAACATGCTGCCCATAACGGGAAACCAGCCTTAGTAGCAGTACAAAAAGAGATAAACAGAGCTAAACAAAGATAGCATTTAAACCAGTAAACGGAGAAATTCGAAGAATGAACTCTATGGAGAACCTTCATGCGAGTCGCTGGGGGGAGGCGATTCTTCGAGAATGCGATAGATATATCCATAATCCAGAGTGTCTAGCCCTTGGTTCGCGTCCTCAAGCGGTTCATGCAGAGAAGGAGGAATACCAAGGCACTTCTCCGGTTAGTCTGCAAAGGCGATATCCTGCAAGAAGTCTGGATTGTCCAGAGAGGCCATCACATTGTTGTCATCTTTCTTTGAGGGGGTGCCCGAATGGCTCAACTCCGGGAGTCGCTTCTCCACAGCTGGTTTAAAATAACTGTCATCTGAATTAGAGCTATAAGTAGGTTGCACAGGGAGGGCTTTAAGTTTGTGGGGGAGGAAGGTGGGCTCAGCAACAATGGTGGATTTATGAGCCCTCTTCTTGCAACGGGAGGAGGAGGGTAGAGCATACGAATCAGAGAGCTACGCAAGAGGAGCCAAAGGGTTGGAAAACACAGCGGGAGGCAAGGCCGGAGCAAGGATGGAGGGTGAAAAGTCCACCATATCCCAGTCGACAGGAAGATTCAAGTTCGTGTGGAGAGCATGCGATAGAGGGGGCCATGCAAGGAAGCCCCTTTCCTCCGCGCGCCTGCAACGCTACCGATGGCGATGTGGCATCTTAGTGATCCTAGGTAAGGCGCCGTGTTGTTGTAGAGTCAAGACAGAAGATGTATCCCAGAGGCTTCTAGCCAAAGCCGAGGGGGGCTGAAGCCACAAAAGCCTAGGGAAGGCAAGTAGAGCAGGCTAAAGAGCCGAGGGAGGAGTGGGAATGGTGAACCTCATAGTGCAGGAAGGAGTAAATAAACAAGATTCTAAGTACGTCGAGGGAAGGGTGGCACATGGGACTTTAAAGCCCAACCCACGCGAGCAATAAAGGCTTCGGT
Organism: Pinus albicaulis; assembly: GCA_034641835.2. Taxonomy (NCBI): domain Eukaryota; kingdom Viridiplantae; phylum Streptophyta; class Pinopsida; order Pinales; family Pinaceae; genus Pinus; species Pinus albicaulis. Next base: position 337,632,477 of record CM076569.1, read on the forward strand.
ATCCCCAGGTCATGGCACATGGGCGTGCCGTGTGGTGAGCCACATGGCCACCCATTGTATCCCATCGAGACTATATAACACCCGCATTCAGGGTCACGGCTCCCATTATCATCTGCAACGATCCATGACAATATTTTCACCAACGTTGCCCTTAATTAATCTCCAATATGATTAGTCCATCAATGACAAAATTTTCTTCACATGAAGGGGTCTCCACAGCTCCTCATGGCACCCAAAAAAATCTCCAAGGTCCCCCCATGAGGGCCTCTAAGAATATCTCCAAGGTAGCTTCTACAAGTCCTCAAAATATCTTCTAGTATCCTTCAAGATGTCTTCAATAGCTTCAAGGTATTCTTCAATAGTGAATTTTTTTTCAACAACTCTTCAAACTATGCTTCAAGAAGGTCTTCAATAATTTGCCTAAGAAGTGTCGAAGTTGATACAAAAGGGTCTTCAAAATGCTCTTCAAACAAGTCTTCAGGACTTCAAGATTTGTTCAATACTGGTTCAACAAGAGTGCTTCAGCAAGGTGTCTTCCACAATGATGTTTCAGCTGCTCCAAGGTACTCTCCAAGATTTGATACAAGAAGTTGCTCTCAAGTCTGCACTGACAAGATTTTAAGTCTAATCAAGAGATATTATAAAGGTTATCCCAGTAGTGGCTTCCAAGGAATTTCAATACTGATTTAACATATCATCTATAAGAGCCCTTCAAAATCTTCTCTAAGGTGCTTTCAAAGTTGCTCTAAGGTACTCACAATATAATCCTCAAGATTCCCTGCTCTAAGGCTACTCCACAAATATTATTCAAAAGATGTTTCTCAAAAGGGAACTTCTTAAACCCTTGTTTTAACCTTTCAACTAAGGTCTGCAACTTTCAAAATAACTTCAAGGTATATCTTAAATGTTGTAATGAAACTCCACAATTTTCCTTGAACTCGGTCTAGTTTTGTTGTAGCGCTACAGGTCTGCTGCTCCGAAAATTACTCTGTCCATATGTCACTAAATCTGCAATATCAGGTCTAAATCTCTTTAATAATGTACCATGAAATAGAGTTGTCCACATCAAGAAGAAATTCTTCCGCAAATTCAAATTTTGTCAAGCTTCAAGAAGCAGGTCTAAAATTTATCTTTTGCCAAAGGTTCAATCTTTTGTTTCATTGATCCTTTGTCACAGGTCCAACATTTTTCTGTAATGAAAATATGTGTTTTTCCACTGAAATCTTATGCCTAAACACCACTTCACTGACCCTTCATTACTCTGAATTGTCTTCACTGCATTTAGAGATCTGAACCACTTTCTATTCTGCCCATCCGAAAATATCAGAGATGAAGATGAAAAATTTTGTCTCTAAAATGAAAAGTTTGTCCACATATTTATAGTGGTTTTCCAAATTTGAAGGGACACATCTATTTGGAGGGAGGCCAACATGAATGTGTGAATCTAGGTCGGCTGGCCAAAAAACAATATTTTTCTAACTTAAAAATTCATTTTCTCTTAGGATATTCGGATTTAAGAGTTGAGTGAGGGCTTGTTAGAAAGAGGGAATAATCCTCTTTAAGATGGTATAAGACTCATTGTGGTAAGATGCTTCCAAGGTGTCAACATTTATTTTTCTTTTTGACTGTTTTTGAATTTTTCTATGTATAAGGTGTTTGGGACATAATGAGGTCATTAGGGCTTCTCCATTGTCATGTCTTATGTCATCATATTATTTTCATGTCCATCTATGTTATCAAGCGCTTTAAGTGAGGTCTCTACTTGTCATGTCTTCAATTATGTCATCGTATGTCATCAAGTATGGTGTGGTTATTCATGCCATTATAGGCACATGATTGACTCTTAGGATTTACATCAATCTTTAGTGCATTATGGGCATCTAAGACCTCTTTCTTTAGGGTAAGGACATTAACATGATTTTAGGGCTTTATTATCAAGAGCATAATATGAATGAAGTTAAGGATATCATCATGATTTTAGTTCAAGGACATCTAGGGCACTATGATCAAAGGGAATCTAGGGCAACATGACAACTCACAACTAATTTTCCATCATGAACAATGCCATATTGACATCAATGAAAACCTTTACTAACAATCTCCCCCTATTTCATTGATGAAAATATTCTTGCCCTTCAACATTCTCTCCCGCTTTGCCATCAATGGCAAATGGGGTGCCCAAGTACTCCCCCCTATCAAGCTTCTTCTTGATTTGCTGCTCCTGTCGTATTAAATTCATCAGTACTAGTTCTTCATAAGTATGTTTCTCCCCCTATCATGGTGCTCTTCCTTCTAGAAATGTGATCCATGATAAATGTGTTTCCATTTCTTAATGTGATGAACCAACTCTCCCTGCTTGCATACACTCCTCTAGCTCAAAAAAATTTCTTGCCTTGTGATCAAGTGGAAGACATCTTCAACAATGGTCCATCAGATGAGTAAGGGATTATTTTCTTCAATGTAGTTTCTCCCAAGAGATGATCTATCAAAAGATGATTGTCCTTGTGTGACTCATCAAGGATTTCATAGGGCCCTTTCATGGATAGCTTCTACAAGAATGATCACAAGATCTCCCTAACTATATGTAGGGTCTCATTTTGGCAAAGTCTCATCATCAAACGCTTGAAATATCACATCTTCCAATGATATATTCATCAAATCAACAACATATGTTGTTGGCTGGAGTGTTCAAGAAAATTTTAGATCCAATTTTATTCCTTCTCCATACTTGTGTAACTTTCTTTTCTTGCTTGGTTTTCATGGTTTTAGCTTTTTTAGGAACCCAAGTCAAGTTACAATCACGTGCCATATTTCCAATGTTATGGAAATTGAAGAACTCTATCTTCTTCATGAATAAGAAATCATGACTTCTTACAAAATTCCTTCTAGGAGATTGACGAGGAACATTATATTTGTCTTTGTGATATGCCCTACAATATTTTTCCATGTGCCCAAAGTTTGTACAAGAATAACAATATCGATGAAATATACTTTCGTACCAAGGATATGAAGAGTTCCTTGAAGTACTTCTATAGTCTTTTTGCCTTAGGATTCTTTAATGATATTCATTTCCTTTTGTATTCTTGACATCATTTCTAAGTCTCCTTGGATTAGGGTATCTTCTAATGTCATCTTGACTCTTGCCTTTGTTGGAACTGAGATTATCATTTCTTCCTAGTTTCCTCACATCCCTATTGTTTGAAGCATTATCACTCTTTCTTGAGGGTTGACCTGCATAGAAAATACCTGATTTATCAAGAGGAGATCTTTGATGAACTAGGATTTCATCTAAGGTTTGAGAGCTTTTCAAGTTCTTATTCAGCGAGACAACTTCCTTTTTAAGAGTGACAATTTCTCCTTTCAATTTTTCACAATCTTCATCTTAAATGACTAGTTGCTTCTTCATTTCTTCCATCATTCTTGTTGCTTCGTGTGCTTCTATTTCAAGGGTGATGATATTTTATTTCATTATGAAGATTTATTTATTCTCATTTTCTAAACTTCTCTTCATTTATTCTTTCATTCTTTTAGCTTCACATGTTTCGGCCTTAAGAATATTGATGTCTGATTTTAATTTGAAGATTTCTTCATGCTTTTCTTTTAGTTCGCATATCGTGGTATTTCTCTCCTTTTCTGCTTCATCAAGTTTTCCTTCTGTGAATGCCAAAAGTTCCATCACCTTTTAGCCTCCTTGCGCTTATTTCCTTGCTTCTATAGTTGAGATATAAGAGAGGAGACCTCTTCCTTGTATTGGCCAATCTCTGCTTCAAATTTGTTCAGGCTCTTAAGTCTTTGTTCAAGGTGGATTGAAAAAGTTTCTTCCCTTTTCTTTGCCTTATCCAATTGATTTGTCATGGATATGACTTATTCATGATGCTTTCCTTTGTTTTAATGAAATTCCTCCTTAATTTTGAGGAGCTCTTCATCTCTTTCTTGAACTTGAAGCTTGACAAAGTCAACTTCCTTCCTTGTCTTATTTTGGTCACCAACTTGCAATTTCTTCCTAATTTCCTCATTTTCCTTTTTCAACATGTTAATATCTTCCATGGAATCCATAAGTTTATTCAGTAGATCTTCTTCAAAGTCTTCTTTGTTCTCTTCATCTTCTAGGTCATCTTTAGCCTTGTTGTCATCTCTCTTATTTTCAGCTTCCTTGATGGATTTTTGACTTGTTTCTTGTTTTCCAACATCTTTTTGACTTGAGATCATTGTCAACACTCCTTTTGAGTGAAGCTCTTGAATTTTATCTCGTGTGACTCTTGTTGACAAACATTTTTCAAAATTGGCCTTCACAGAATTTGGTAACCCATTCAAAATTTCCTTTATTTCTCTTGTATTATACTCCTTGGATTCTTCATCCATTGTATCATCAGTAATCACTTATTTCCAAACTTTAATTCCTTCAGTCTTCAAGAAATTCCTCATTCTTGCCTCCCATATATCAAAATTTCCATTGAAGAATGGAGCTTTGTTGAAATGGTTTACTTCTAAATTCTTAACTGAGGAAGAGACATTTTGACATGCTTTGGAGCCTTTATTCCTTGGATTTTCCATTTGTGTTCTAATGATCAACCTTCAAGTTGTTAGGCTTTGAATGAAGGTACTGGCTCTAATACCAACTGTTGGAAATACTAAGAGGGGGGAGGGGTGAGTCATATTTCTTTCCAATTGTTATTTTTACGAGTTATATCACTTATATTTAGAGCACAATATGAACGATAAGAATAAATGCTTTTATTAATTATTCTTTACAATAAAATAGATACAATAAGTGTAGGGCTCCAACCCTCGATGAAGACATCGATCTTCAATCCTTCTAGGAACCAACCTGTAATTTTCTAAGCACCTACTTGGACTTCACGGGGCTCCGAAATCTAGGGTATCAAACCTATCTTCCAAGGCTCCAAACTTGTCACCTTGAGGCTCCAACCTCTAGGGATCTAACCCTATCTCTAGTACAGGCATCAACCAAGTCTTCTTGAGGACACCTATCCTCTAGGGCTCCAACCCACTACTTCAATTTGTCAAGGTAAGTTCACTAATTCTTCATGGCTCCCATTATCATTTGCAACGAGCCGTGACAATATATTCACCAACATCGCCCTCAATTTATCTCCAATATTATTAGTCCATCAATGAAAAATTTGTATTCACATGAGGGTGTCTCCACAGCTCTTCATGGCACCCAAACAACATCTCCAAGGTCACCCCATGAGGGCTTCAATCAAGGCATCTAATAATGTCCCCAAGGTAGCTTCTACAAGCCCTCCAAATATCTTCAAGTATCCTTCAAGATGTCTTCACTACCTTCAAGGTATTCTTCAATAGTGAAGTTTTTTCAACAACTCTTCAAACTATGCTTCAAGAAGGTCTTCAATAAGCTTCCCCAGGAAATATCGAAGTTGCTACAAAAGGGTCTTTAAAATTCTCTTCAAACAATTCTTAGACACTTCAAGTGTTCTTCAATATTGGTTCAACAAGATTGCTTCAACAAGGTGTCTTCCACAATGATGTTTCAGCTGCTCCAAGGTACTCTCCATGGTTTGATACAAGAAGTTGCTCTCAAGCTTGCACTGATAATATTTTAAGTCTACTCAAGAGACATTCTAAAGGCTATCCCAGTAATGGATTCCAATGCATTTCAATATTAATTTAAGATATCATCTTTAAGAGCCCTTCAAATTTTCTCCAAGGTGATTTCAAAGCTGCTATAAGGTACTCTCAATACAATCCTCAAGATTTCCTGCTCTAAGGTTGCTGCACAAATATCTTCAGGAGATGTTTCTCAAAAGAGAACTGCTTAAACACTTGTTTTAAACTTTCAACTAGGGTCAACAACTTTGAAAATAAATTCAAGGTATATCTTAAATGATGTAAGGAAACTCCATAATTTTCCTTGAACTCAATCTAGTTTTGTTGCAGTGCTATAGGTATATTGATCAAAAAATTACTCTTTCCAGATGTCACTAAATCTACAATCTCAGGTCTGAATCTCTTTAAGCATGTACCATGAAATGTCTATAATCTGCACAATTTATCTACCTCAAAAAATTGCAAAAAGAGTTGTCCATGTCAAGAAGAAATGCTTCCAAAAATTCAAAGTTTGTCAAGCTTCAAGAAGCAGGTCTGAATTTATCTTTCACCAGAGGTTTGAGCTTCTGTTTCATTGATCCTTTGTCACAGGCCCAATATTTTTCTGCAATGTAACTTTGTGTTTTTCCACTGAAATGTTATGCCTAGACACTACTTCACTCACCCTTCATTACTTCGAACTATATTCAATGCATTTAGAAATATGAACCACTTTCTATTCTGCCAATCTAAAAATCTCAGAGATGAATATGCAAAATTCTATCTCTGAAATGAAAATTTTGTCCACATATTTATAGTGGTTTAAAAAAATTTAAAGGAAATGTCTATTTAGAGGGAGGCCCACATGAATGTTTGAATGTAGGTCGACTGGCCAAAAAATAATATTTTTCTAACTTAAAAACTCATTTTCTCTAAGGATATTTGGAGTTAAGAGCTGAGTGAGGGCTCGTTAGAAAGAGGGAAAATTCCTCTTTAAGATGGTATA
>CM076569.1:337639153-337767094 GCA_034641835.2 Pinus albicaulis
CGCAGAATAAAATTGGCCCAAGTCAAGTTAATAGTGCCTGCGGATCTGAAAGCAAAGAAAAGAAGGTGCGTAAAAGAGCTTTGGTTTAATTTTTTTTTTTTTAGATACTCTTCATCCCTGTGAGAGATCAAAATCTAATGTCGGGAGCATTTGATATCGAACAAGATCTTTGAACTCGTGATACACCTAGAAAATTCAACCCTTTGAAAATTGTAGCTTCAGATTCAGAAGGACACAACTCGAGACTAAATTCGACGTTGATTTCACCACTGCCCGCTTACAGACTCTGTCTACCAAAATAAATTGTAATCACTGTAATAGATCCGATGATCAATTTCGCTCTGATACCATGTAGAAATTTGAATAATAGCTGAATTATTCACCGAGATTATCTTGATTACACACTATTTAAGCTTCATGCATAATACATAACCTCTTCTACAATTGATCATCAATTTGCGGAAATAGAAGCAGTCGCATGCGCACATTAAAAACATAATCAAGCACACATATAACACAATATGTAATGGGGAAAGCTTACAGCTGAAAACCCCCAACTATCTGTATATTATAATGATAGAGAACATGTAACAATACATAGCACAAAGCTCTCACAACTCTCAGCACTATCTCACATGCTACACACAAACTAGCACGGAAGATGAACAAGTCACAGGTTCAAATCTCCTCCACAAGTTTGCCTGCCTCTACTGCGCAATCCAAGATGAATAATGATGAGATCCAAGTTCGAATCCACCTAGCTTGTACTGTGCAATCCTCATTGGAAATCTCAATCCATGTGTGTGCAAATCTCATGCACAGCCATAGTCACAACTGATAGTAGACTCACCCTTTCACCCACCTCTAACACTGGTCTCCACTAAACTGTCCATGCATTGCAGTTAACTGATGTATTCTTTAGTTGATTTATGAGTTAATAGTTAGTGAATTAATTAATAATTAATTCACACCACTCATCACTATTGTATTTATTAGTTAGACTAAATACAACTAGTTCAACTAAGTTAAACCGAACACAACTCCACCAACTGTCTCATCAACTCCACCAAACTCTGCCACATGAGTTCTAACTGAAGTAAACCATGCAATAGCTCAAATAACCCTTAGGAAAAGCGTATTTCCTTCTGTCAGCTGCATGTGCCACATCCAAGCATCAAACTGAAGTGCTCCAAGAGGATAAGATAATGTTTATAGTCTAAATATTATTAAGGGTTAATAATATTTGATTGTTCTATTTTTAGCCCGGCAGTCTAAAAATAGAAACCGCCCAATGTCTAAAAATAGAGGTCCATCTACTTTTACCAACTCGACCAATCATCCATAAATAGCATCCTGCAACTCATAGACCATGATCCATATGTCTAAAAATAGACTTTGCGCCAAAAATAGCCTGCGGGCCCACTTAGTGAAGGCGACTTCATTTCACTAAGCTCCATCATCTTGTTGCATTTTCAACATGCGTAAATTTGAATAATAGTTGAATTATTCACCGAGATTATCCTAATTACACACTATTTAAGCTTCATGCATAATACATAACCTCTTCTACAATTGATCATCAATATGCGGAAATAGAAGCAGTCGCATGTGCACATTAAAACATAATCAAGCACACATAGAACACAGTATGTAATGGGGAAAGCATACAGCTGAAAACCCCCAACTATCTGTATATTATAATGATAGAGAACATGTAACAATACATAGCACAAATCTCTCACAGCTCTCAGCACTATCTCACATGCTACACACAAACTAGCACGGAAGATGAACAAGTCACGGGTTCAAATCTCCTCCACAAGTCTGCCTGCCTCTACTGCACAATCCAAGATGAATAATGATGAGATCCAAGTTCGAATCCCACTAGCTTCAACTGCGCAATCCTCATTGGCAATCTCAATCAATGTGTGTGCAAATCTCATGCACAACCATAGTCACAACTGATAGTAGACTCACCCTTTCACCCACCTCTAACACTGGTCTCCACTGAACTGTCCATGCATTGCAGTTAACTGATGTGTTCTTTAGTTAATTTATGAGTTAATAATTAGTGAATTAATTAATAATTAATTCACACCACTCATCACTAGTGTATTTATCAGTTAGACTAAATACAACTAGTTCAACTAAGTTAAACCGAATACAACTCCACCAACCGTCTCATCAACTCCACCAAACTCTGCCACATGAGTTCTAACTGAAGTCAACCATGCAATAGCTCAACTAACCCTTAGGAAAAGCGTATTTCCTTCTGTCAGCTGCATGTGCCACATCCAAGCATCAAACTCAAGTGCTCCAAGAGGATAAGATAATGTTTATAGTCTAAATATTATTAAGGGTTAATAATATTTGACTGTTCTATTTTTAGCCCGGCAGTCTAAAAATAGATTCCACCCAATGTCTAAAAATAGAGGTCCATCTATTTTTACCAACTTGACCAATCATCCATAAATAGCATCCTGCAACTCATAGACCATGATCCATATGTCTAAAAATAGACATAGTCTAAAAATAGACTTTGCGCCAAAATAGCCTGCGGGCCCACTTAGTGAAGGCGACTTCATTTCACTAAGCTCCATCATCTTGTTGCATTTTCAACACTCCCTCTCAACAAGATATGGATTATCTGCAACCCCTATCCTGCCTCTGTGGTATTCGAATTTTCTCCTGGTGAGCGCCTTCGTCAAGATATTAGCATCCTGATCCTCCGTGGGAATGTATGAAAGTAACATGATTCTCCGCTGCACACAATCTCTGATATGATGGTACCTGATGTCGATGTGTTTGGATCTATCATGAAATACTGGATTAGTCGAGAGTTTAATGCAACTCTAGTTATCACAATAAATCACAGTAGGCTCCAAGTGTGACCCGAACAACTCGACCAGGATCTTCCTCATCCATATGGCCTCGCATGCAGCCAAACTTGCTGCCATATACTCAGCCTCTGCTGAACTGAGTGCCGCGGATCTCTGCTTCCTGCTGTACCAAGAAACTGCTGTCGACCCGATACTGAAGATCCCTCTAGATGTGCTCTTTCTGTCCGTTGGGCTCCCTGCCCAATCTGCATCCATGAAGCCACATAGCTTCACCTCATCCTCCTGTCTATACAACAAGCCATATCTCGATGTGCCTCTAAGATAACTCAATACATGCTTGCCTGCCTTCCAGAAGAGCTTGGTAGGCTTAACCATAGCTTGCGAAAGCTGGTTAACAGCATAGCATATATCGGGTCGTGTATTGACCAGATACATAAGCGACCCCACCAACTGTCGATAAACAGTGGCATCCACTACCTTTGCTGAAGTAGCATCCTCCTTCCTCCAACCACCAGGAAGAGGAGTATCAACAGGCTTGCAGCCATGCATGTTGAACTTCTCCAGTATCTCCCGGGCATACTTACCCTGAGAAACAAACAGTCCATCACTGCGCTGCCAAATTTCCAATCCCAGGAAATAATGAAGGAGGCCCAAGTCCTTCATCTCAAACTCTCTTACAAGATCCTCCTTGCATGAAAGTATCAACAGCTCATCACCTGTCAAAATCAAATCATCTACATAAAGTACAATGATCAGCAACTTACCCTCCACCACAATCTGGTATAGGTTAGGATCCGCCTCACTCTTGGAGAATCCAAGTCCGGTGAAATAACTGCCTATCCGTGTGTACCAAGCACGAGGTGCTTGTTTCAACCCATACAACGCTCTCTTGAGCCTGCACATATGCGACTCGCTGTTGAAGATCTCGAAACCTTCGAGCTGCTCTATGTACACCTCCTCCTCAATCACTCCGTTGAGGAACGCAGTCTTCACATCCATCTGATGAATGTGCCACCCCATCTGCGCTGAGAGAGCAAGAATCGTCCGTATGGAAGAATACCTTGCGATAGGTGCAAAGGTCTCCTCATAATCGATCCCCTCAATCTATGAAAAGCCTCGGGCAACAAATCTTGCCTTGTACTTCTCCACACTCCCGTCAGCTGCCTGCTTCACTTTGTAGATCCATCTCTAACCCACCACTGATTTCCCTTCCAGCCTTGGGACAATCTCCCATGCACTGTTTCTGACAATCGAATCATACTCTTCCACCATGGCATCTACCCATGCGGGGTCCTCCACAGCTTCCTCGAAAGAGGATGGCTCTATCACAACACATTTTCTCACAAGAGCCATGTATCCAGTGTACCGATCCGGTGACTGTCTCTGTCTGCGCTGTGCTGTAGGTGGTCCTACAACCTTCTCTGCATCCCGAGCCAGTCGCTCAGCTTCTGTAGTGCGCATGCGCCCTCTGATGGTTGGCGCTGCCTGGGTGGTTTCTTCCACCTCCTGAACCTCCCCTTGTGGCTGATCCACATCCGGAAGCTCCTCCTTAGGAACTAATAGCTCTCATATGCATGCAAGTGTGGCCCTCAAGCCAACACCGCATGGCTTTCCCCTCCCGAAATTTGATATCCCGACGTACAACAGTAACCCGTTACAACACATGATAGTTGGGGACGTATTAGTGTACTCCTACAAATATCCCAACTCGCTGCCGGCTCCAGCCTTCTTCCCGGCATCCTCGTCACATGCATGTAGACAGGTGAACCAAAAATCCTCAAATGGGAAATGTCAGGTCTCTTACCAGAAAACGCCTCCTCCGGTGTACTCATGCCAAGTATCTTGTGAGGACAACAGTTCTGCACATATACTGCAGTATTGCATGCCTCCGCCCACAAGTGAAGGGGTAGGCCCTGATCATGCAACATCACCCATGCAGCACCCACGATCGTTCTGTTCTTCCGCTCAGCAACCCCGTTCTGCTGTGGGTTATGGGGTGCTATGAGCTCTCTCCGAATTCCTTCTGCGCTGCAAAAGTCCTTGAATTCGGCAGAGATGAATTCACCACCATTGTCGCTCCTAAGAGCCTTCACATGCTTCCCCGAATCCTTCTCAACCAGTGCCTTGAACTCACAGAACTTTGAGTATGTCTCGCTCTTCTTCTGCATGAAGAAGATCCAGCACTTCCGAGAAAAATCATCAACAAATATCACATAGTACCTATGCTTTGCTATTGAATCTACTGAGAAAGGTCCACACACGTCTGTGTGAATTCTCTCAAGGATCGTTGTGGCGCGACTATCCTTCTCGTGAAAGGTTGCTTTCACAAATTTTCCCAAGGTACACCCCTTGCACTGATCTGACTGCGCAAGAGTGCCCTTAGGAAGCCCAGTAGAAATCTGCTGCAGTATCTTCAAAGCTCCATGGTGAAGGTGGCCCAATTTGCATACTCTACCATCATCCTTACCACCACCTTTTCCCACTTCAGACGTCATTGTCACAATGCATTCATCACAATGATAAAGGTTCTTGACTCAACTCTCATTCCTCTCCTGTTTCTTCAACTTGTTCCATCAGAAAAAATTTCACCCAGACAATGACTTAGGACCCTAACATCACCACAGAGATCAGATTCTTCTTCAATCCTGGAACATGCATCACATCCTTCAATACGAAGGGTTTACCAGACTCCCTCTTAAAGGAAATGGTACCGATACCGGTCGCACTGTATGTACCATCATTTCCCATCTCGATGTGCACTCCAAGATCTTTCTCATCCAGATCTGAAAATAAATCTCGATCTCCAGTCATGTGAAAAGACACACCACTGTCCAAGAACCATACTGATCCCATAAAACTTGAGACCAAGAATGCGATCAGCAAAAAATCCAACTCAAACTGCGAGGCTAAGGCCTCTCCTGCTGTAGATCCAGCATCTTTCTTATTTTTCTTCTTTTGCGGACAATTTGTGGCATAATGTCCATGTTGGTGACAGTGAAAACACTTCACCTTGGACATGTCCTGCTTCTTGCCTTTCGCACCGGAATGAGAAGCTTTCTTGCTCTTCCCCTTCTTTTCTTTGGCATCCAAAGCGCAATTTTCTTCATCAGATGCCTTTGATGAAGATCCGTCCCTGGTACTCCGCCTTATCTCCTCTTGCACAAGATCCAACCAAAGTCGCTCCCATCCTGGCAATTTCTCCCGACCATTGACAAAATCCTGATAGGCATGCCAACTCTTCGAAAGACCAAGGAGAGATAAGCTCACCAATTCCTCATCATATACAGTCACCCCCACACTTCCCAGCTCATCCCTGCATTGGATGAACTTCGTGAGGTACTTCAGCATACTGTCGCCTTTCTCCATCTTTATGTGTCTAAGTTTATCCTTGAGCGCCAACTTCCTCTGGTCGATCTTGCTTTGGAATAAATCTGTCAACGCTTTCCACATCAAATATGGAGAAGCTTTTCCATGCATGCTGGATACAATGTGATCCTTCACGCCCTCCAACAAAATCCTTCAACATTTTGCCATCTTCTTGTGCCAAGCCTCAACTTGAGCAACATCAGTAGGCTTTGGGACCTCAGCATCTATGAACTCCTTTATCCTGTTATCATCTAATACCGCCTCCATTCTGTCCTTCCATGCAACATAATTCGAGCTGCCCTCAAGGGCATACTCCAGTGGCAATCCGTTGAAAGACATTTTTACTTCGACACCAAGAAAACTTCTGCAAATTCGAATTCCAAATCCTGCTGCAAATTCAAATTCCACCAGCTCAAAACTCAACCGCTTCTGATCTGTGAGAACAAAGTATTTCTAGCACAGAGATCGACTGTAGGGGAATTTATTGGATATATCACCTTTCAGAGAAAGGATGGATCCAGAGGCTACCTGGCCCGCTTACAGACTTTGTCTACCGAAATAAATTGTAATCACTGTAATAGATCCGATGATCAATTCTCGCTCCGATACCATGTAGAAATTTGAATAATAGCTGAATTATTCACCGAGATTATCCTGATTACACACTATTTAAGCTTAATTCATAATACATAACCTCTTCTACAATTGATCATCAATATGTGGAAATAGAAGCAGTCGCATGCGCACATTAAAACATAATCAAGCACACATATAACACAGTATGTAATGGGGAAAGCATACAGCTGAAAACCCCCAACTATATGTATATTATAATGATAGAGAACATGTAACAATACATAGCACAAATCTCTCACATCTCTCAGCACTATCTCACATGCTACACACAAACTAGCACGGAAGATGAACAAGTCACAAGTTCAAATCTCCTCCACAAGTCTGCCTGCCTCTACTGCGCAATCCAAGATGAATAATGATCAGATCCAAGTTCGAATCCACCTGGCTTGTACTGCGCAATCCTCATTGGCAATCTCAATCGATGTGTGTGCAAATCTCATGCACAGCCATAGTCACAATTGATAGTAGACTCACCCTTTCACCCACCTCTAACACTGGTCTCCACTGAACTGTCCATGCATTGCAGTTAACTGATGTGTTCTTTAGTTGATTTATGAGTTAATAATTAGTGAATTAATTAATAATTAATTCACACCCCTCATCACTAGTGTATTTTCCAGTTAGACTAAATAGAACTAGTTCAACTAAGTTAAACCGAACACAACTCCACCAACTGTCTCATCAACTCCACCAAACTCTGCCACATGAGTTCTAACTGAAGTCAACCATGCAATAGCTCAACTAACCCATAGGAAAAACGTATTTCCTTCTGTCAGCTGCATGTGCCACATCCAAGCATCAAACTGAAGTGCTCCAAGAGGATAAGATAATGTTTATAGTCTAAATATTATTAAGAGTTAATAATATTTGACTGTTCTATTTTTAGCCCGGCAGTCTAAAAATAGAATCCGCCCAATGTCTAAAAATAGAGGTCCATCTATTTTTACCAACTCGACCAATCATCCATAAATAGCATCCTGCAACTCATAGACCATGATCCATATGTCTAAAAATATACATAGTCTAAAATTAGACTTTGCGCCAAAAATAGCCTGCGGGCCCACTTAGTGAAGGCGACTTCTTTTCACTAAGCTCCATCATCTTGTTGCATTTTTCAACATATCAAAGGTGATATGCTCAAGGTTCCCACTTGCTTGCAAAGACTCAAGATAATGTGAGTAAGTCGGATATAATGCCTTAACATATGCTATGAGAGGTATATCAATTTTTACACCAGTGCTGTCAATATCATGCATGGTAGATCTAACTTCCGAAGCTAAAGCAAGGGGATAATCATTCTTCATTTCAAGACTGAACAACTTAATCATCAATTGAACAATCTCTAGTTCTGAATGTGAGTCATAGAGTTCTTTTAGCTTGCTCAAGGCTTCATAGGCATTTGAGAATGATGAAATATGGCAACTCACCTCTTCATTTACGGAAGCTGCAATCAAGGCATAGGCCTTGCAGTTCTTGTTTTCCCAAATGGTGAGCTCCTTGTCTGAAGTGGGCTTTGCTGGTGGATTTCCTTCTTTTCCTTCACAGATTCCTTTCCACAACTCATTAAAAATGAGAGTGTGCTTGATTTTCCGGGACCATTCAAGATAGTTCTCTTTGCCGGAGAGAACCACCCCTACAATAGATATAAGAGAATGCATTCTTCTGAAAGGAAAAAATGATTACTTTGTTGGAAAAAAATGTTTTTGAGGGGAAAAAATCTTCAATTCTGAAAGTATACTCAATTTAAAGGGACAAAAATACTTTTCTAAAACACTGAATTCTGCACCAATATATATATATATATATATTGAAGAAAAAGACTTTATATGAATAATTGAAAGTATGGTGTGGGGGGGGCGGTGGGGCGCTATTATGATTGTGAATAGTATTAGAAAAGGAAAGAGGTAGTATATGGTGGGAGGGGGCGATAATATGGTGGAGTGGTTTTATGGTATGAATCGGTGGTATTAAATGGGGCGTAGGTATGAATTGTGGGTAGTATGACAGAGCGTAAATGTTATTACATATGGTGGGCGGTATGAATATAAATGGAGGCGGTATATCATGAGGGTGGTATTATGAATGATATAACAGACAACGTATTATAAATGGAGGCAGCGTTTTATGAATGGTGGGCGAATATAAGCAGTATTAAAACCGTTGACAAAGCAGTATTAAAAACCATTGTGTAGTGGGAGGTGTTTGCAGCAGTATTATAAATGATATAACAGTGTAGCGTATTGCATAGGCAGCGGCTTACTGTAGCGGCGGGGCTGGTGTTATGGGGAGGTGTTTATAGGGGGGAATGAGGGAGTTATGGGGAGGTGTTTGCGTTGAGTTCTGTGTTGGGAGAGATCGCAGAGAGGGGGCGCAGGTTGTGTGAGGGCGGGGCTGGAGTGATAAGGTGTGAGGGGGTAGGATGAGGTAGCAGGTTAGGGAGAGCGTGGAAGGGAGGAGTGGTGTAAGGATTATGCGCAGAGAGGAGGGTGAGCTGTGTGAGAAAAGGGGGAGCGGGGATGTGAGAAGGGCGAATGGTGTAGAGGAGGGCCGAGAGGCCGTTTTTAAAAAAAATCTGGAATGGCAAAGTTGCAGGTGTTGAGTTGCAGGAACTGCAGAAATTGCAGGAGCTGCAAAATAATCAGATATTGTAGGAGCTAAACCTATAGAAATCAGAGACTGTAAAATTTGCAGAGATAGAAAAAAAATGCAGAATTTCAGTGTATAACATCAATCTAATGGAGCAGCAAGACTATACATAAAAACTGACTGAGCAAAGGAATGAGGGAGTTACACCACGGGAAAAAATGCCAATAGTGGGACTGGATCTAATACCATGCCAAACCAGGAGGTAACTCCTCAAATCAAAATGTGTATTAGCTGAAGAATGTACATGTATTTATACATGGAGGTGAGGCTATTGGGATTCATCTCCCAATGACTCTTGGCCTTCCTTATTTCCTAATAATATTTATTATACAATATTACATATCCACACCCAACCCATAGGATTAGGTGTCAACATTATAGCCTCATTGTATTCAGTTCCAGTTTGCAATGACATATCAACCCTAGGTTTATTTGTCAAATTGTATATTTTTTGGTATTTCTAGCAATCTTTTCTGGGTTGGCTAGAAATCATGTATTAGAGCCCATATCTTCCTTTCTGGGCATTTATTTTGTATCTATTAGCCATATTCCATCAATGTATGTTTACAGTAGCAACTACACTGAAATAGACAGCGCTATCACTTCTTTCCGATATTTTATACAGTAGCAGCAACTCACGTGCTTATTGATATGATCATGAGAGGCTTGTTGTTATTGCTTGAGTGGCTTGACCCTCAAGATATTTTTGTATATTGTTGCTGATATAATTAAATGACGGCTGCATATTGATCCCTCTTATGATATGTTCATAGTTGTTGTGTTTTACATTATTATGTCTTGGATTGCTGCTATTTCCATTTTGGAATATTACAATACTCCTTTACATCCTTGAAGAGGTATGACCAGTAATAACCTGAACGAAGGATCTTGTAAGTTGTCTGCTTGTCTGCGAAGTGTCCTCCACATGGTTCATCATGGCAGGCTCTTAAGATGTCATAGATCTCATCTTCTCTGACACACCTACGAATAATCAAATAAGCTCCTGTGAAAAAAAGATCTCCCCTAATCCAAGAATAATCAACACTCTTCCTAATGATCCTCTTTTTCTGATTAGATGAAAATTAAGGTGGAAAATTTCTTGTAGCAAGATAATTGGCCATGTCTGCAAACCAAGGTGTTTTAATAGAGATGGAAAACATGTTTTCATCTGGAAAGTTATCATTATCAGGAACATCCTCACCCACATGATTAAGCCTAGATAAGAAATCAGCTACCTTATTTTCTTTTCCTGGCCTATCCACTACCGTGATGTCAAATTCCTGCAGCAGAAGCAACCACCTAGTAATTCTACCATTAGTGATTGGTTTATTCATGAGATGATGAATAGCAGAATGATATGTGTGCACAAAAACTTCATAACCCATGATGTATTGTCTAAACTTATTAACAACATAAATTACAACAAGGAACTCTTTTTCAGTCACTGTATAATTCAGTTCTGCAGGAGTTAAATTTTTACTAAAAAAATAGATAGCACAGGTGACATGATCCTCCTTTTGACCCAATACTTCTCCTATGGTTGAATCAGAGGCATCAGTGGAAACATGAAAAGGCAGATTCCAATCTGGGCCTCGTAAGACAGGTGCTAAAGAAATATTTTCCTTCAGTTTATCAAATGCAGCTTGACATTCATCATTCCAATGAAATTCAGATTCTTTAGTCAACAATTTAAATAATGGAGAGGCTACCTTTGTAAAATTTTCAACAAACCTCCTATAGTAGCCTGCATGTCCAAGAAAACTTCTAACTCCCTTTTGATTAGTTGGTGGGGGTAGTTTTACAATAACCTCAATCTTTGCTAGATCAACCTTAATTCATGTAGCATAAACATGATGATCCAAAACAATACCTTCAGTCATGATCGTAAAACATTTTTCATGACTTAACGAAAGATTAGTTTCTCTACATCTCTGCAAAAAAATTTCAATATTAAGTAAAGCTTTTTCAAAAGTATCACCCATAACTGTAAAATCATCCATATAAACTTCTACGCAATCATGCAAAAGATCAGAGAAAATACCAAGGACCACCCGCTGAAATGTGGCTGGTGTGTTGCATAGACCAAATGGTAAAACTTTGTATGCATAAGTACCTCAGGGACATGTAAATGTTGTCTTTTCCTGATCCTCTGGAGCTATCCTAATCTAATTATATCCATTGAATCCATCTAGGAAGGAAAAATACTTTTTCCCTGCTAAAGTGTCCAGTACTTGGTCTATGAACGGTAAATGGAAATGGTATTTTAATGTAGCTTTGTTTAATTCCCTATAATATATGCACACTCACCATTTACCATTTTTCTTGGGGACAATGACTAGTGGGGATACCCACTAGCTATCTGAAATAGGATAGATGAATCCTACATTTAACAGATTTTGTAATTCATCTTTTACAATTTCTCTTAAAGCAGGGTTCATCCTCCTTTGTGGTTGTCTGACAGGCCTAGAATTTTCTTCTATGTAAATTTGATGAATGCATGTGTTTGGGTGAATGCCTCTCATATTGATATATTCCCATGCAAATGTGTCTAAAAATTTTCTCAATGTTTGTATTAATTGATTTTCTTGTTCAGGAGTTAAGGCAGAATTAATGTTTAAAGATAAGTTTTAGGAAAAAAATTTACTACCTTACTCCTCCATTCAGACATTGAATATGCAGGAAATGCAGATAAGAGGGTTGAATGTAATTCAGAAGCTGAACTATGTTCATAAAAATCCTGCAGATCAGTAATGATATCTAAATTATGACTAGATTTTCCTTCTAACTTCTACGAGAAATCAGGATTAGAAATACAACAATTTATCAGATCTTCTTCAGAATTTTCCTTAAGAATCATGGCTTGGGCTATTGTTAAAATTGGTAAGGTACCTTCCGAATCATGTTCTTCTTCCTCTTCTTCAACCCATTGTGTGTATTCTGATCTCAAGAGGGGTTTAGCAGGGGGGTACAAGTTAATGTGCTTTTTTTCAGCCCCATGAGTGATAGTCATGTTTCTAGATCTCCACCCTATGTAGGCATTAGCCGTAGCTAACCACGGTATCCCCAAGATCAATGGGTGCCCTCCCAAGTTATTTTTAGGCTGAAGAACATAAAAATCTGCAGGATACTCCCAGGAATCTAATGAGATGACAATATCTTCTAAAACACCCTCTAGCTTTACCTTAGACCTATCTACTAATTATAACATGGTAGTAGTGGGTAACAAGTCAAAGGATCCTATATGCGACAAAGTTTCCATAGTCATCACATTGATGGCTGCACCTAAATGAATCAAAGTGTTCTTTATGGGATATCCATTAATAAAGGTGGTAACCATAGGGATTACTGGATCTGCATATTTTTCAGTAACAAATCCGGTAGAAATTAAACTTGCAAGCTTTCCACCTACTTGAATGATTGAGGGTTCTTTATTTTGTCTCCCTGGTTTCTTGGTACATATTTCCCTCATTGTTTTAGCATATATTGGGGTGTCCTTTATTTCTTGTAGCAATGGAATCTTGATGCACATGTTTCTTAGTTTGGATACAAGATCAAATTCGGGTTGTTTTGCTTTGATTTCCATTTCTAACCTCTCTGGAAAAGGAGGCTAGACTATATGAGATGAGGAAGGTTCTTGTGACCTTGAGGTAGATGATTTTTTTGGTTCAGGTGTGGTTTCCCCTTTAGGCATCTCTAAGATATCTTCCTCTACAATCTCCTCAATTCTTTCGAGCTGATTCACCACTCTTCCCGACCTAAGGTTGATTTCCTGCAGCTGCACAGGTAATTCCTGCAACTATACAGGGAGCTCTTGTAACATATGAACAAACATTTCCCGCAGAGACACAGGAAATTCCTATAAAACAGGGACAAAAAATTCCTGCAACGGCTGGGATGCAATACAATAGGTAGGAAAAGTGGGATAAGTGACCAATCCAATGTTGTGAGATGAGGAAGGTTCTTGTGGCCTTGAGGTAGATGATTTTGCTGGTTCAGGAGTGGTTTCCTCTTCAGGCATCTCTAAGGTATCTTCATCTACAATCTCCTCAATTCTTTCGGGCTAATTCACCACTCTTCCCAACCTAAGGTTGATTTCCTGCATCTACACAAGAAATTCCTTAAAACAGGGACATAAACTTCCTGCAATGGTTGGGATGAAATACAGTACGTAGTAAAAGTAGGATAAGTGACCAATCCAATGTTGTGAGTGGATTGGATGGTTTTAGTTTTGGGGTTAGACACTGGTTGAGTAGGAATTTGCGAGGGATGAGGTTGATTTGGTGGAGCAGTCAATTGAAGTTGTTGTTGTGGTTGTATCATTTTTTGCGGCGTGGGATGTGAATACAAGTATTGACGTGGGAAACTCTGTGTAGTCGGATAAGAATAGTTCCCCTACCAAGGTTGTTGAGGAAACCAAGGCTGCCAGGGCATTGGAACACTCCACATCTGATTTTGAGCATAAGGAAATTGAAAATTTGACTGTGACATACCTACAGGACGAGGCTGCCATGGTCTCTGAGGTGTCATTTCATAAAGTGCATTGACAGCTCCTTGATCTGCTATGTGTGCTGCCCTAATTTCAGGCAGAGGAGGACATTGATCAGTGGAATTCTTAGCCTCACAAATTTGACATACCTTGATACTATCAACAGGGCATTCCCTTAGAGCATGTTTCTTTTTTCATTTGGAGCAGAACACCACCAAGGCTTTCTCCAATTCATCCTATTTCTCCTGTTTCTTCTTAGCTTGCAAAACTTCCAATTGTGAAGATAAAGTGCTAAGAATATCAGTCTTAAAATTTTCAAATAAATTACCCATTTCATCTTTGGTTACTCTAGCTCTGGCAACTGATTTGACAAGCTTGGAAGAAGGATCTCTTGGTCCACCTCCAACCTTGGAGTTTCCTCTTGAATATCTTTTACAAAGCTCACACACATCATCATAACTTAGCTTCGATACATCATCTGCTCCTATTAGATTTAAGACCTCTAGATATTTTGGTCTGATGGCCCTAAGAAAAATGGTCCTCTTGGTCTCTTTGTCCAATTGATTCATCTTAGATCTCTGTAAATTGTATTGGACTCTTTCCACCAAATCCTCTAGGCTCTCCCCTTCCTTCTGGGCCATGCCAAAGATTTATTCCCTAATATCCCTTGTTTTGCAGTAATCCTGGTAATTTTTCAAAAACACCTTCTTCATGTTGTCCCAAGTTGCAATGGAGTTTGATCCCAACCCCATAAACCACCTGAGAGCTACATCTTTCAATGTAGCAGGAAACAATTTCAGCTTTCGAGCATTGGAAGAATAGTCATAGCTCCTGCAGAGTACATCGAACTCAAATAAGAAGGCATCAGGGTCTTCACTAGAGGCACCACGAAAGTTAGGCAAGGTTGAGGGAGGAATGTTTTTCATCTGGGTAGCTCCCCCAGTCTCTCTGATAGGAAATTAAAATGTGACAATTTTCTCCTCATTCTCATTAGTACCTTATAAATGAGCCATGTCAGTCCAAGATAGAGTAAGACCTTGGAAGGCTACAGATTCTTTAGAGTCAATGGTCTGAACCTCTGGTTCTTTGATAGGATTTACAAGGAATTCTTCTTTAGGCTGACCACTGAGAAGAGATGGGGTCTTCCTTGTAAGGGGAGATTCAAGATGGGAAACAACATAAGATTCTCCAACAGAGGATTCTGCTGTAGAAAGGTCAACTTGTTCAGAACTACAGACCTCCTGTTCGGATTCCTCCTTCTTTGATGCCTTGTTTCTTACAAATTTCCTTATTCTTGCCAGTGTATTAGTAAATGGAGTGGTGCTCACACCACCACAAAAAATATAGAAAATATTGGACCTTATTCATCTAATATTCAAACAAAATAAAAATAAAAACTTACCAAACAATCAGGACACTGCTTTGGCGAGTGTCTGACCTCTTGGGTGCGTAGGCTTTGCCTTGTGTCTTTGCACTTCGACTACCCCAGTCCTGAAAAGAAAACAAAATCAAAAAAATAAAACTAAAACGCTTTCAGTATCATCCTTAGCACCTCCCCGATAATGACACCAAAATGTTGAGTCAAATTATACGTGTATAATTTTCCAATATAAATTTTCAATCCAGGAAGGTAAAATGATGAGATGCAGTGCACAGTATATGCAGGTTCATTACTGCAAGTGTTAATTAACTATACAAATAAAAACTAATGCTTCTTTCTCGTGTCAATACTATCGCAGCAAAGGCTATGGAGTGGCATATATCATCCCTCTATAGCACTTAAGATTGCTGATATTGACCATGAAAAGATAAAGATCAAACAACGATCAATAACTCATGCTACTTTCTTGTATCAGTATTATTGCAGCAATGGTTATGGAGCGACATATATCATCCCTCTATAACACTTGTGTTTGCTGATACTGATGCAGGAAAGATAAAATAAATCAATCCCAATCAAGAATCAGACTTAAAAGCATGAATCCAAGCATTGGCCAAATGAAAAGAGCTCTTCAACATAAAATATTAATTCACTTAACCAATCTACAGTTTTCTATAGGAAATACAGAAAGGAAACACTAGTTGTTACAGGAAATTATTAATGCATAATTAAAACAGAAATAAACGCACACTCTACTGCAGGAGTTGTGAGCGAAGGGGGCCCTCCTTCACTCACAACTCCTTCAAAGATTAAAGAAGTTGCACATGAAAATAAACAGAACATAAATGATTTTATTAATCTGAAATAATAGTATATTACAGTATGATATTGTGCTCTGTAACAACTGCTTCCCACCTAACCCTCGAACTCCTGTATAAGAAAATTACATATGATTTTATACACTTCTGGCATCCCATATTTGGCTTTGAAAAAAACAGATTATTAAACTAAGCCTACAACCCATAATAAAGACACAGATTGAAAAGGTAAATTGTTGTTGGGTCTAATTCATGACCGAAGGCATGGATTAGATCATTTATGTTGTGCAGTTGAAACTGTTTGTCGATCTTGCTGCAGGATCTTGAGGTGGTTGCAGGAAATCGGCATATCTGCAGGAAATCCAGAACGGCTGTAGGAATGTCGGCTGTATGAGCTATCTGCAGGATTGGCGGAACTGTTTGAATCTAACAAATCTGCGCATGAGTCCAAGGCTAGTTAGAGTAGTAATGCAATAATGACACAACCAGTTCAAAGAATGCTTTAAATTAGATAAAATGACACTTATAATGTTGTTTCAACATACCTTAGCCTATGATACCCTTTTTAGCCAAAATTAGATGACATAGCCGGACTAGGTATAATTAAAGAGAAAAAAGAGGTCAAAAATGGGGGAAACAAGGCTTAGTATAGGTGGCAAAAATAGGTAAAGTTCAGACTTAATAGACCTGTGGGCACTAATCCCTCATGTGTTACATATCAGCCCACTATGACAAGTGACTATAGCACATACGTTATTGGCTAATCAAGAGATATTTTTCAAAATACCACCTTGGGATTTCAATGCTCTAGGGCCCTGATGACTTCTAGTGCCATAAAATACCACATAACAATTATGTCCATTAAATAATAGCAAAAAAAATTTCACCTAACCTCACCTGTGCCACAACATGCATATCTAGTTTCATATTTCCTTAAGTGTTTGCCTTTCATCATATGCCAAGGAGGGGGGGTGAAAATCCTTTCATGATATGCCACATGCCCCTAATAGTTTATCATCCTAACGTTAAGCTTCAAGCATATTAGGGATCCTTGAAATGAAAAAAAGATGCTAATATAATCCAACATGTGTCAATCCATTAATCCAAGCTATTATACATTGATTCGAGATGTGATAATCCAAGGATTTTCCTTGTGCATCCAATTGTGCTCTTATTTATTTTATGTAATCACACATTAACCACTCCTATACTACTTGACCTCACGCCTCTACTCTTCTCTTATGGCTTGAGTTCTTTCCTCTTAACTTGGGCATCCAACCACTTAGGACTCCCTCTAAATTTGGAATCAATGAAAACACACTGTATGCACTCCCATTGGCATTGAAATCAATGACAACACATTTTTCAATAGGTATCCCCTCCCAGTTGTTGACACTTACACCCCCATGATTCTTAAAATTTGCAAGTCATTTCAAATCCCCTCCATTCACTATGAAAAAGTGATAAATAAAATAAGTAAGTGGGGTCCCCTAGGAAGAAAATTAGTTTAAGTTTGAATGGTTACTATGGTTATTCATTGCATTACGCTCATATGTCATAACTATGTTGGAAGTTTGTTTCTTCGAGTATACTGGGGGCATGAAAATGTTTGAGGGACAAGGAGCATTGTACTCACATGTCAATTTTAGATCTAGTTATGCCAGTGTTGTATTATCATCTTGGTTTATGCATCTAGTTATGGAATCAAATAATTAATGGCATATGGCATCAATGGTTGTGCTTATGTTATTAAAATAAAAAATATAAATGTTTTATTCAAAAGGGATAAGAATTATATGTTTGGAACCACGACGATAACTATAGTTCAATACTTGGTAACAAATATTAACATACAACATGGCAAGTGCCATGGTATACAATGCATACATTTATCGTTGATGTTATAGTTAAACGATTGGTTTGGTATGATAATCTTGGAATTGATATAATGTTCAAATAAATAGAGAAACGACAATATGGGGATATTGCTATCACCTTGCACACATTTACCACCCTTTAGCTCAATATCGCACTGCACGTTTTTTAGTGAAGGTTTAGGACTTGATCAACAATTGAGATTTCACCCTAGCACTAACATGGCCACTACACTGCCATCGATTAATGAGGAAGGTGTCAACTTTGTAGCTATTTGGTTTTGGGAAGTTACTCACCTTCTCAATTGAGAATTTGTTCATTTGATAATTGTGGATGGTAATTTTTGGCTTTACTATGCTTGCAAAGAGACAAACTTAGCTCTAGGACATAAACACTACTTAGAAAAGGTTTACAAGTTAAATTTGCATCTTCATACAAGGTTAGTAGTCATCTCAATGCACTCTGGTTTCATATTATGTGGTTAAAATTGAATTTCTCTTAGTGATTGTATGTTTAAAGTCTCTCTATACCTCTTTCTCTAGTCTAATCAATTGAAATGAAGTTTAAATGGCTGTGGTGGGTGGGTTTCACTTATTTTCCTCACATACTTAAACATTTGACAAGTTTTTTCCCCTACAATTGTATAGTTTGCAATGAATTAAAATCAAAGAATCGAAGGTTATGAGTCTTATATCATATTGTTCATATTTTGAGTTGTTTTACTTTGAAAGCTGTGTGGAAAAGTAAAGGTTATACTACACATTGGGCTAGTTGAAGGACATATTAATTTATGGTTGTTACAATGTTTATGAAATTTTTATTTTGATAATTGTGTGAAGAACTATGCTCTTAAGCAAATGAGTTATAGTTTCATGATGAACAAAATCCCCATATCATAAAGGAACTTGGCTCTATTTCTCTTAACCTTCTATTTTGTGTCGGTCCAAGTATCCTAGTTGTATTATAAATTGTGTTGGTTATCATTTGTGGGAAATTATGGGTATGCCTTACTACTTTATTCAGAACATAATTTGTTTGTAACCAAAAACAAAATTATAATATGTAAATATAAACCTTTAATGTGAGGTTATTTTTTATATCAAACCATTGAAGAGTATTTATGACAAGAGACTAAGTTTTAAACCCCTAAATTATCAAGGTAAAAATCGGACTAAACTTAAATTCATTCAAGGTAACCAGACGAAATACATGTTGAATGTTTGAAGGAAAAAGAAGGGGTAAAAATAAAATATAAAAATTTGGTTGAAAGAGAAAACCCTAAATACATAAGAACCTATTGTTGAGATACATATATGCATTACTATCTCGTATTAAAAAATAATTACAGAAGTGCATTAGTGGCTTGATATTTGGGCAAATTGTTATAAAGATTAAATGCATGTTTCTTACAAGTTCTTTATTATGCAATCCTTTCTCCTTCTCTTTTATTTGAAAAATATGAAATATTCATCACTATCAATACTTGTACCTTTATTTCATTATCATAATTCCATCTTTCATGTAAATGCATCGTTCCCTACTCATGTCTTCCATGAATTCACTTTACATAATGAAGGTTTGATATAAAAAATAAATGCAAAGATACTCTTAAAATTATTGAAGTATATATGACAGTAAAAAAATGAATTATGTAACACTATTTATTGGATAGATGAGGGTCTTGAAGGGTGAATGGTTTCATGTGATGGTATTTATTCATGTATTCCTATATCATATCCCTATTTAAGATTGAATTTTATGCATCCATCTTAAGCATATTCAATGCATTAAACAAAGTTTGCAATTAGTTTACTATTTTGCGTATGATCATTCTAATGATTGATCCTGTGATTTGGATTCTTTTTTAGATAAGGATTTTCAATAGGATTAACAGGGGTAACATAGGAGGAAGGGGAAAAAGGGCTACTGTGATTTGGAAAGAAGGCCAAAATAAGAGAATAGGATTCTATATTTTGATGCAAATTTAGAAAAGTTTAACCAAATTCTTCAAATTGGTTAAATTGATATTGGTAATCAAGTTTCCTTACCCCCCACACACACACAAAATAACAAACTCAACCCAATAATGAATTGCAACCCCATCCAAGTATTGTAAATATCCTTGCCTATCCTAGGCCAACTACAAATGACATTTGGAACCTTGAGCCCACTCAACTTGAATCTTGTGTTATAGTTGGCATACCATGCCTTTACATGTCTCATCTACCCATGTTCTAGATAAAGTGATCTTGTTAGCTGTCTTATTTTCCAATTCACTCCCAAAAAAACCCATCCATGCAATGTTAGAAGGAAAAGGAAAGAAATTCATGGCCAAGCATGAATTAGGCTCCAGTAAGTCTACCTTTACCTCTAAACCTTGTACAACTAAGGAGAAGGTAGGAGGAAAAATAGAGATGTCATTCTAAGATCTGCATCCAAAGACATGGCGATTTTTATTTATTGTTATTTTTAGACATTTGATGCGTAGTATTTTGGACATGGAGATACTTATTGACATACATTTCGTAACTTGGATATATATATATATATATATATAGGAAGGATCCAGGTTATATGATGATGACATTATTATTTCATATGATATGTTGTAGTCATGTATTTACTTACTAATTTATTTTTTTAATGGAAGTTATAAGGTGAAAAGTAAATATTTAATAGATTAAAAAAAAAAGAGAACATGCTTTCTTATAATTACATTTGATTAAAAAAATTGTATTCTTTCCCTTTTTCTTAAAATACTTTCTTATTTTCGTAAATTAATAAATAAAATCAGTCAAAGGAAGTTCAACAAATAAATTGATTTCTAATATAATAAATGGAAAAGGAATTACAAATGAGAAGGAGAGAATTCTTTGTAAAGGTACATTGTAGCTTGAAATATTATTTTATTCTTCTATCATCCCCTCTGAGTCTATCTTATTGATAACATGGTATAACGTAAAAGGCAAGGAAGAAATATAGTTTGGTCTTTCTTGATTCTGTCCATCAAGGTTTATTGTTTTTTATTTTTATTTTTTCATTTTATTCAAAATTCATGAGTTATTTTAGTGTTGATTAGTCTAATTCTTGCAAAATTTAACTAGATTTAGCGATTACTTGAAGTGATTTAGTGAAGATTTTGTTATTTCCATCTTTGGGCACCCGGTTTCCATTGTTTAACTCTTTGACATCTTGACATCTAAATGATTCCTCTAATCCTAACCCTCACAAGGGTTTGTAACGACAAATTTCAGTTGAGATTCAAATTGGCTTTTAACAATAAAATTTGTGGATTTCTTTAAAACTTGGCCTATTTTTTACTCGAAGTTATTATTCGTTTCATTCACTTACGCCTATACAATTTCATTTTTCTTATTCTTAGCATCTTTAGTTACTTTGATTTAATACATTTGAAATAAAAAATTCTATATAATAGAAAGATGATTTCTAGATAAATAAATCAAAGTCTCAATCTAATTGTGTTGTGGAGGTAAATCCCCTCTACAGACAGAGGCGATCCCTACTAGCCCAGACCAGGTCTAGCAACAATCATTCACGCTATAGTGCAGGTTCCTAATTGCAAATAAAACAACTAGCGATGAAGGCTTACCTGGAATCCAACGCTGTTGCTTGTAGAAGAGGTAGTGCTCCCGTTCCTTAGCCCTGGCAGATCACGATCCCCACGATCTTCGTGATAGGACACCTGCACAAGAGAGAAACAAAACAAACGCAAGCGTAAAATCCAGTAGATGCAACTATATGTCAGTCAGAAATAACATAACTCATCATTATAAACAACAACAAGAGTGGAACCATAACCAATAGTTGTTTATTATTAATCAATCAAAGGAAAATTACAACCAAGTTCTGACGCTGAATTCTCCTTCGGAGGGTCGCCAGCAGAACACGTCTCGAAAATCCTGTCAAGGATGGGACAAACCTCTCTCTTCGGATTTTGAAAATAGTCTCCTTGCTTGAATTTGGCCTTGGGGGAATAATCAAGGCTCTTGCAGCATAAGGCTCTTGGGAATTTGGGAACTTGAAGATTAGCTTGCAAAGGAGATGAGCAAGATTTTATAGATGGAGGAAGGGGAGTTGGGATCCCTATAATCATGGGATTGGCCCTATCATCAAGGAAGCTTCCATGAGAGGTGGCAAACCACTTCCTCTCTATGGAGATCCGTAGCCAAACCTCCCAACTCAAGATAGATAGCAGTCCAGGAATTTGTTAGGACGAAACTTCCGCCATTTATTTTTTAAAAACACTGCTTAAATAGGCTGGCGCGAGTGCGACTCTGGGACAGAGCGCCAATTGGCGCGCCCTCTTTGAGGGATTTCCCTCATTGGCGCGAGTACTGAACTGGCTGCCCGCGCCAATGCAAAAAGAGGTGTTTTTAGGGTTTTTTGCAAAGAGATGTCTTCAGGGCAATGAAAGCTC
Organism: Pinus albicaulis; assembly: GCA_034641835.2. Lineage (NCBI taxonomy): Eukaryota > Viridiplantae > Streptophyta > Pinopsida > Pinales > Pinaceae > Pinus > Pinus albicaulis. The sequence goes on from CM076569.1 coordinate 337,661,640, forward strand.
ATGTTTAGAGGGATTTCATGAAAGTATTTTCAATTCTGGTCTCTGCTCACAGGTCACGGAATGAGCCCTCCAATGTGCGGGATGGGGAATGGCAGGGATGGTGACAAATTACCGTGTAACAGATGCCCCCTAAAGTATAAGGCCCGAACAAGAGAGAGGGGTGAAATGCTTTACGATAACGTGTCCAACTGAAAACTCCGTCGTCGGAAAACTTGCGTGAAGAAATACAACTGATGTCTCAAATACATGATATATATGTGGTATGGGCGCAGCCATCCATAACAGAGTATACAATAAGCCAGATCCAAGGCATGGATGCAGCCATCCAGTGAGGATCGATAAATAGACTCAGGTATGGTCGCAGCCATCCAGTAAGTGAGTCATGTAAATAATCATAATAATCCACAAACTCGCAACCTGGATCACAACAGACACAATCCAGGGTCTTGCCCTCCATCTAATCCGAACATAGTACAAGTCCAAGCATGTGAAGAAATGAGCTGAAGTCGAACATGCAAGAACATCATCTGATTACCAGCCAATGATGAAAGTTGTTAACATATGCGAGAGGTACCACCAATAACGACAATGGCCCTCAAGGTACTACAGGTACAATATACTGCATGTGAATCAATGAGATGGCGTCGAACACCCGTAGAATCACTCGGTCGGAGGCCAATGATGAAAACCTCGTGTCGAATGCGAAGAACCTGCCATTGAGGCATGCAGGCTCCAAGGCACCAGAAGGGAGTCTCTAGATCAGCTTCTTGGATAATGAGCTGAAGTCGACAGGAAGTGACCTTGATCGAAGGTGGGCCATAGTGTTTCCCACATCATCGACGCGAGACAGAGGAACATAGTGTTTTTGTGAATCATGATCAGATGAGAATCAGAGGAAGGTTGGTACTCGCAGAGGTAAACTTCTCATGAACATATGAGCGGCACGATAGTGGACTTGGCAGTATTTGACATCAAAAGATCAGAGGTCATAGTGACGAGGCAAAGAGCAGATGAGAGGTCAAAAGGGATTACCCAAACCCAGGGAGGCAAGTGAAAAACGAGATGAGATGTCCCCAACCTGACATGAATGCAGACAAGTGCCATGTTCAAGAGCGATATACTGCCGACACGACAATGATGTTGGTTCCATTTTTCCCCACCATTTCTGGCGAGTACCTCTTTATTTTTACACAAGCTTGAAGAGGATACCATATGCTTGTCATATAAATCCGTCCTTCGGACGAACCCATCCTAGTACATTTAACGAGCCCTAGGAAGGAGAAACTCGAATATCATCATTTTGACTGAATCCGATGTCATCAGGGTTTAACGAGTCTAACAAAGGAAGAACTCGGCGTCTTTTCATGTTTAGAGAGTTTGAAAAGACAGTGGAAAAGTAAACTCCAACGGTCCCTTTTCGCAAATATTTTCTCAGACCCGAAAAGGTAGAAAACAATATCTGAGAAAACCTCCTAGTCGCAATAGGCTAGGGTATTCCTTTTTCATAAATAATCTATCCCAGCCCGAAAAAGGGGTAAACGTATACTGGGTAGATGTCGTTTTGCAGCCACTTTAACGAGATCAAAACGACAAGCGACTCGACAATCTTTTCATGTTTAGAGAGTCAGAAAAGAGCTGAAAGATGACTCCTCTTGGAGGAACAAGTGGTATAACGGGAAGCAACTGGTTCCGGTAATGGTGGCACTGCTCAGAACAAATAAAGGTTAAGAGGATTGTTGAGTCTCAAATATGCATCTTTCCTATACACCATTCTAGACCTTTTTCATTCACCTGAACCTTCCAAGTTGTCAATATCATTGTATATTAATTGAAAAAGAGCATCTAAAATGGCTTTTAACTATATTTTATGTCTGCTGTTTGATTTAGATTTTTGCTCATTTAGCTGCGGAATCTTGCCACTTTTCGCAGCTGCTGCAACTTTCCGCAGCCATTTTGTGAAAGTCTATGTTACAGGTGTCTTCAGGAAGAACGAGCCACATGGGCAAGTCAGAAATGATGTGGACATGGATCGTGTCCTATTGGCTCGAGCAAATTCACCTAAGGAGGCTGTGGTCAAAGGTGGCCAAGTGGAAGTCAACCGTAGAGTCCCACCAAGGATGTGACTGCTTCTCAAAGACGAAGACTAAAGGACCGTTTCGAGTTACGGAGACCCACAACACCTCGTATTACTCACAGCCATGTTTAAACCAACATCCACTCTTCATAGATTTGCTCCTCAACGCGGCCATGATCCTAGATCTCCTGGACGCAATGGTTTACGTGCTTTCTATCAGCAATAAATCCTTAGGGAATTAGTTATATCACCTTCTGGCTATAGTCAACGCGTTTGCATGCATAAGAGTTAGTTTTTTATTAGTCTCCATTAGCCTCCAGATAGCTCTGTAATGTAATTACGTTGCCACTGTGCCGTAATATCACCTCTCTGTTATGACTGCATTTTAATATATAAGAAGACTATGTTCCCAAGCGTAATTCGTACTTGAAGGCTGTTGCCAAGGCTGGTGCAGAGGGCCCCTGCACACGCTGAGGTTTTGTGCATTATTGTATAGTTCTTGTTTTATTTCTTTAAGCTCATTGTGCCATAAGTCATTCATGTGTTTATATATTGCATCTTTTATATGCTTCATCTCCGTTTATAATCTTTCATGCTTTACATCTTACTTCTGTCCATAATCTTTCATGTTTTATGTTAACTGATCAGTGTTCTTGTTTCAGATTACAAATAGGAAGCCCGGGCATTTGCATATCTTTTGACTAATGACATGGAATCAATATTGTTCTGCTGCTAATTTATTTCTCTTAGTTTTTGTTTAATTCCAGTGTTGCTTTGTTTATTTCAGTCTTACACATTTGCTTCAGTAGTTAGATTTAGATATATTAAATTGCTCATGTCATTATCAGTTACCTCCGAAAGCCACAGCTGGACTGATGGTGAGGGATTGAAGTATAAATGTGTAGTTTGATATTAGTTTACTTTCTGCAAGTTAGATATATTAAATTGCTCATGACATTTTCAGTTACCTCCGAAAGCCACAGCTAGACTGATGGTGAGGGATTGAAGTATGAATGTGTAGTTTGATATTAGTTTACTTTCTGCAAGTTAGATATATTAAATTTCTCATGTCATTTTCAGTTACCTCCGAAAGCCATAGCTGGACTAATGGTGAGGGATTGAAGTATGAGTGTGTAGTTTGATATTAGTTTCTTTTTTCTGCAAATTAGATATCAGATTGCTCAAGTTGTTTATGGTTACCTCCGAAAGCCATAGTTGGACTAATGGCGAGGGATCAGAATATAAGTTGATGTAATTTGATTTAGATTTACTTTGTTGCAATTCTTGGATTTCTTTAAGCATAGTTTCTTTTGTGTTTAGATAGCAGCAAGGATAGTTTGGTTTTCATGCTCAATAGTTCACTGTTTTGATTTACTAGGTTAGCAGCACATTTTCATTTTCTTTCAAGTTTTGTCATTGTATGTTTCAAATTCCTTTTGAAGTTTCAAGTTGGTAAATCATTATAAAGGATATCATTGCCTTGAACAACTATAACCATACTTGTTTAGAATTTCCATCTCACATTAGAAAACTAAAAACGACAAAAAGATAAGAAATAGGTTATCTTGCACATATAGTGCGCCACGCTTCATCAGCTTACGAATCCCGGATTGATAAATTAATGTAGCAATTTAGGACACACTAAATTGACCAAACATTTTGGCGTCGTTGCCAGGGAAGTGTAACTAGGTAACCTTATTTCTTACATCCAAAAAAACAAAAAACAAAAACTTCAATCACCTACCACACCCACTATATCATGTGGTGCAGTAAGAGCCACACATCCACATCATAAATTCATATTTTTGCAGGTAGAAGAAGAGGTGAAAAAGCAGGTTGAAGAAATGGATGGAGATGATGAGAATGAGGAAGATCCTTTTGGATTTCCCATTCAAGAAACTGATATCAACATTAAAATGAAGAACATCCATCCATCTGTACTTCCTAACTTCAAAGGTATGGGATCAGAAGACCCGGAAACCTTTCTTTTTGAATTTGAAATAATTTGTAGATCGTATGGCTACTCATTGCACATGCAAAAATTGAATTTGTTTCTGGCAACATTGAAGGATAGAGCTCTTAGATGGTTCATGACTTTAGGAACAAATTCTATAAGGACATGGGATGATATGAAAAGAGTATTCTTGGAAAAATATAAAGGTTACTGCATGCACCATGACCTTAGAAATGAAGTCTTTAAGATGAACCAAAAAGAGGATGAAAGCCTAGAAGATTTAGTGGAGATATTTACTTATAATATCAAAAGATCTAAATTGCATAATTTAGGATTAGATGCATTAAAAACTCTCCTACTAAATGCTATAAAGGATGAATGGATTGATCTTCTTAATCTTGTGGGAAAAGGAGATGTCTATCAATTTCCATTTCAAGAAATTTGTGAACTATGCAAGAACATATCAAGAGGAAAAGAAAAGTGTGTAAGATCCCCTCAAGATCCATTTATGGCAAGAGTAAGTAAGTCAGCATCAAGATTGGTAAGTCAAACTGAACCTAACAATCTGCTAAACATTCTTGGTAATTTAAATGAACAAACTGACATGCTAAGAATGCAAAACAAGCAAAAAGCTTCTTCATTTATATTTTGCCCTAGATGTAGAAAGAAACATGCTTTGCATGAATGTCCACTTTATAACATTAAAATGTGTAAAATTTGCGCAGGATCACATACTACTGAAGATTGCCCATCATTACCAGGGTTGAAGGCAATTTACCAGAAGGATAATGGAGAAAATAAAGCACAAGAGAAACTTTGTTATGTAGCTCCAAGAGGACTATGGCAGCCTCATCAACCCAATATGATGCAATATCCTTATGCACAGTTTCAAGGTTATGCACAACAACCTCAAGGTAATTGGAGAACACCCTTGCCTTGGCAACCTTGGCCATCTCAATCCCAACCTCAAAACCAACCTTGGAAACCTTTGCCATCTCAATCCCAACTTCAAAACCAACCTTGGAAACCTTGGCCATATCAATCCCAACCCCAAAACCAATCTTGGCAACAAAGTTGGCAAAGGCCCTATAAAGGAAATCCACCATATCCTCAATCTTTCCCTCTATATCCTCAATACCATGATCAATGTTATCCATACCATTTACCTCCACTACAACATCAATATCACCCTTATTTTACCTCAATTCAACCTTTCCCATTATCATCCACACAAGCACCCCAAAGATTCCCCACTCCACTACCTCCACAACCATTTCATATCCTCAACAATAAAACACCTCAATCAACTTACAAATCCGAGGTATTGCAAAATGATTCACCAGCTGTCATTGAAGAACAACAACTAACAGAAGAAGACTCAGATGAGGTCCAATAATCATGGATGTCTATTGATAGAGAGAAGATATTGGAACCAGAGATTGAAAATTCTCATGCATGCCTATCACCAGATTCTACGAATGAAGATCACATCTCCGAAGACTTGCATTTCATGATAGAGGAAAGACAAGGAAGACAAGATTACATTGAATCTTGGTTCAATTCTGTCATTAGATTCCAATGCTCAATTATTCAATATCTTATGACATCATCTAAATCAAGACAGTTGGCATCTCATATACTGGTACATATCAAAGAGTATCTTTCAAACCTGCATATGAGTTTATCTATCATATTGTTACAAACATGGTTCCATTGGAAGTACTCATATACTTGAACAAGATTTTCTTTTTCAAGTAGAGTAGGACATAAAAATAAAAATAAAAATAAATATTTGTATAAGCCTGAAAACCAATCACTGATTGGCAGTCTTATACAGAAAATATTGGGTGAAAATCAGGAACACCTGACACCCTATATTTTCCCAAAAAAAAAAAAAAAACTCTCTTTCATTTCACAAGTTTTGTGACCACCCACTCCATTCCATTCCACTTCATTTCACTCCATTCCACTTCATTTTATCTATTTCATTCCATTTCACCAATAAAATTCTTTTTGACCATTTCCATCTAGTCATTTGTCATCCGTTCATTTTCATTCATCCAAATAATAGCTGTGTCAGTTTCCGCAGCTGACATCTGTTTCCGCAGCTGACACCAGTTTCCGCAGCCAGAAGCAGATTCCGCAGCTACCACTCTGTTTTTCAAAAGAATGTACAGCCATATGTTATTTCCATAATCATGAAATAAAATGCAGGTATGAGGACCAATTATGAAGACATGGAGCATTCAAGATATCAATGAGGAGCAACTAATTGAAGACCAAGGAAAAATGGCAAGAATTCCAAGGTATGAGTAAAAATTCATTTCAAATGGCATTTAAAACACATTTTTATATAGTTCTAGACCATAAGTTCCATCCATTATGTGCAATGATTTTATTGACAAACTCCGTAACCCTTTCACGATCTCCATATGATCTTCTCGCATTCATTCTCAAACGGTCCCATAATTAAACCTCTGATCTTCATTCATACTTTGATATTCCACCTATGACAATGAGACGTAGTTGATTTGACTATGGCCTCTTTCAGCCGCATAAAATCCATAGCCGTTGTTTAAACGTGCTTACATTTATTTTGCAGCCACCAAATTTCAAACACTGCCGGATGTGTTATACTCTTCCTATTGTTCTATTAATCTCACAGTCGTATCTCTGTCGTGCTCACGAAACCCTTCTCTGTTCCGCTTCGTTCTCTATTACGCTACAGTCTGTATACCCACTTTCTGATATCTACCTACAGTCATCGTGCTCATTTCCGTTCATTCAGCCGTCCTACTTCCATTGAACCACTTCACGCAGGCAAGTTTTTAAAGAGCAGAAAGAAATATGGGTAAATTGTTGAAAGCAGAACCAGAAGGACCTAAATTCATGGAAGGATATCCGCAAGTCAGGGATATATTGAAGAAGGCAAAGTGGTTGCGGTTTATCCAAAAGTTTAGAGGCTACCATAAAGAAGTGACAAAAGCTTTTGCAAGGTCGTTCAATGGCCTGGAAGTAGAGATTGGAGACCTTAAGTTTACGGTGAATGAGGCATCTATAGCATCTGCCACATAACTTCTTCAAGAGGGTGAACGATGGTTTAAGAATAAAAGCATTAGTGATGAAGCTTGGAGAGTAATTCTACATAACCCAGGTATGGACATAACTATTTTTAAAAGAGGAATTCCTGTTCATGCTTTGAAAGAGGAATGGGCTACTTTGTTGCTAGTTGTTCAAAAATTCATCACCTGTGAAGGCCGTTTTGGGTCCATGTATATGTACCATACCAGATTGCTGATGAATTTTCTAGATAATCAAACTCTCAATCTCCCATATTTTCTATTAAATAGTTTGAAGAAGATGTTTGTGACTATTCAAAAACATTTAGGGGATGTAGAAGGACATCTATATCACCATGGTCTTGTAAAAATTTTGATTGAAAAAGAGTTAAAGGAGAAGAAGGACACATGGGAACAATTTTTGATTAGAAATTTCTTTGAGGAACCTCAAGAAATTCCTGAAGGTAGCACATCAAGAAGGAGTAGGAGAAAAAGAACAAATGATGAAACTCAAAGTACTCCTACCACTATAATTGAAAGAACTAGTAGGGAAGAGAGACTGTCAAAAAGGAAGAAGAAAGAAACCAAGGGTAAAAAACCAATAACATCAAAAGAGAGAAAAAGTATTGAGGCTATACATCAAACCCCTTCTTCCGAAGAAGAAGATCATCAAGTGTTATCTGAGAGATTGGTTCATCTTCGAGAACAGTTATCTATAGCCAAGAAGAAAGAGAAAGGAAAACAAAAGCAAAAAGACAGTGATCCACAACGTGTGAGAAGAAGTTCCAGGCTTAAGGGGAAGTTGAGGAAAATGCAAATGAAGGGACCTCATTTTATCGATTTGGGAGAAGAAACATCTGAACAGTCCCCAGCTGACCATAGTCCATCTCACTCTCAGACAGTTAGTGAACCTGGTTCATTTCATTCTCAGTCAGACATTGAACATAGTCCATCCCATTCTCAGCCAGATGTTGATGTGAGCCCTTCTCAGCCAGATTTTGAAGACAACTCTCCTTCACGGAATTTTGGGGACAGCTCAATAAAAATGACACCTGATATAGACCCCAAGCAGTAAGAAGTATATGATTATATAGAATATTTAGAAAAAGCAGCTACAGGTCCCAGTACTTCGTCCATTCAGCCTCACACAGTATAAGATGATTTAGTCCAATCACTGAAACAGGAAGTCTTTGAGCTAGAGCTTTTAAATAAACACATTAAAAATGAAATTGAGACATTGAAGGAACAAAGCAAATTGGACAAAATCATTCATGATAATACCATGCTACATCTGGGAATATGGCAGAAGAAGAACAAGAAATTGAAAAAGAAATGCCAGAAGTTAAACAGAGCACTGGTTAATATCAAATTCAGATGTTTAATGAAGAAACCCAGGATGTTAGTAGCACCAAGGAAGAGGAGGAGAGGATTGGATGTACTGGCTGAAGTGTCAAGGCATATGAACTGAAGAAGGATTATCAAAATTTTGGTTGCATGAGGACATGCAGCACCTTCACAGTGGGGGTATGTTGAGTCTCAAATCTGCATCTTTCCTATACACCATTCTAGACCTTTTTCATTCACCTGAACCTTCCAAGTTGTCAATATCATTGTATATTAATTGAAAAAGAGCATCTAAAATGGTTTTTAACTATATTTTGTGTCTGCTGTTTGATTTAGATTTTTGCTCATTTAGCTGCGGAATCTTGCCACTTTCCGCAGCTGCTGCAACTTTTCGCAGCCATTTTGTGAAAGTCTATGTTACAGGTGTCTTCAGGAAGAACGAGCCACATGGGCAAGTCAGAAATGATGTGGACATGGATCGTGTCCTATTGGCTCGAGCAAATTCACCTAAGGAGGCTGCGGTCAAAGGTGGCCAAGTGGAAGTCAACCGTAGAGTCCCACGGTGACAGGACTCTGTTTCTCAGCACGTGAAGATTTGTATGACCGTTTCTGAGTTACGGGAGACACATCAACACCTGTACACGGCTCCATAAGCCGAAACCAACATCCACTCTTCATAGATTTACTCCTCAACACGGCCATGATCCTAGATCTCTGGACGTAATGGTTTACGTGTTTTCTATCAGCATAAACTTTAGGGAATTAGTTATATCACCTTCAGTTATAAATAACGCGTTTGCATACGCATAAGAGTTAGTTTTTTATTAGTCTCCATTAGCCTCCAGATAGCTCTGTAATGTAATTACGTTGCCACTATGCCGTAATATCACCTCTCTGTTATGACTGCATTTTAATATAAAAGAAGACTCTGTTTCCAAGCGTAATTCGTACTTGAAGGCTGTTGCCAAGGCTGGTGCAGAGGGCCCTTGCACACGCTGAGGTTTTGTGCATTATTGTATAGTTCTTGTTTTATTTCTTTAAGCTCATTGTGCCATAAGTCATTCATGTGTTTATACATTGCATCTTTCATGGTATTTATGCTTCATCTCTGTTTATAATCTTTCATGCTTTACACTTTACTTCTGTCCATAATCTTTCATGTTTTATGTTAACTGATCAGTGTTCTTGTTTCATATTTCAAATAGGAAGCCCGGGCATTTGCATATCTTTTGACTAATGACATGGAATCAATATTGTTCTGCTGCTAATTTATTTTTCTTAGCTCATGTTTAATTTCAGTACTGCTTTTTTTATTTCAGTCTTGCACATTTGCTTCAGTAGTTAGATTTAGATATATTAAATTGCTCATGTCATTTTCAGTTACCTCCGAAAGCCACAGCTGGACTGATGGTAAGGGATTGAAGTATGAATGTGTAGTTTGATATTAGTTTACTTTCTGCAAATTAGATATATTAAATTGCTCATGACATTTTCAGTTACCTCCGAAAGCCACAGCTGGACTGATGGTGAGGGATTGAAGTATGAATGTGTAGTTTGATATTAGTTTACTTTTTGCAAGTTAGATATATTAAATTGCTCATGTCATTTTCAGTTACCTCCGAAAGCCACAGCTGGACTGATGGTGAGGGATTGAAGTATGAGTGTGTAGTTTGATATTAGTTTCTTTTTCTGCAAATTAGATATCGGGTTGCTCAAGTTGTTTATGGTTACCTCCGAAAGCCATAGCTGGACTAATGGCGAGGGATCAGAATATAAGTTGATGTAATTTGATTTAGATTTACTTTGTTGCAATTCCTAGATTTCTTTAAGCATAGTTTCTTTTGTGTTTAGAAAGAAACAAGGATAGTTTGGTTTTCATGCTCAATAGTTGACTGTTTTGATTTACTAGGTTAGCAGCACATTTTCATTTCCTTTCAAGTTTTGTCATTGTATGTTTCAAATTCCTTTTGAAGTTTCAAGTTGGTAAATCATTATAAAGGATATCATTGCCTTGAACAACCATAACCATACTTGTTTTAGAATTTCCATCTCACATTAGAAAACTAAAAACGACAAAAAGATAAGAAATAGGTTATCTTGCACATATAGTGCGCCACACTTCATCAGCTTACGAATCCCGGATTGATAAATTAATGTAGCAATTTAGGACACACTAAATTTAGCAAACAAGGATGGCTAACAAGACCACTCATCGCAGCGGTTCCTCAGGAACGGATAAAACAACCAAGTGAAGGCATATGATCGGCCAAGCAGATAGTGACGATGGAGTGAGAAAACCAAGGCTCATCTGGCAAAAACAGGCTGATAAAATGGCAATCACAAGAGGTAAAATGGGAAAGGTTTCATTTTTACACAAGCTTGAAATCAGGAAACTCTGCTTGAAATCGGTTTCATTTTTACACAAGCTTGAAACGGAAACAAACTATGCTTGAAAAAGGTGAGCATGCCCCCAGCATGGTGACTCAATTCGAGGTACATGCCCCCCAAGCTTCAATCCATATGAAAGGCAGATGGAGTGAAGGTTCAAGTCAAGAGAAAGTCTCGACTGGGATTTTACGAGATCTTATCAAAGACTCGAATTGAACAGGAAAGTGTTTCATTGTTTTAACGAGATTGACACATTAAAATAACTATCCTCAAGACACCTTGTTTCATGGTTTAAGGAGCTTGACACAAGCAGACGAACCATGCTCCGACAACCTTGGACACAAGACAAGGAACTCTGCTCCACAACCTTGTTTCATTTTTTAAGGAGCTTGACACAAGACAAGGAACTTTTCTCCCACCAGACCCGGTTTCATTTTTTAAGGAGCTTGACACAAGAAAACGAACTGTGCTCCGACCGACCTCATCATAATGAAAAAGAAGTCATCACTTCCAAGAGTTCCACTCCTGATGGAAGGAAAACATCCTGGAAGTCAGGACCCAATGCCCCCAGCACCTGATGCACCACGGCACTATCACTGAGTACAGGCACGGGGTAGGTAGCAACATAGTTGACCTGCGGTGGGGCAGATGCAATGGGTGGATAAAAACCAGAAAGGGATGATGGCGGGTTAGCTGCCACATCGGGACCAAAGAACGAAATCTGATCAAATGGTCACGATCCGCCCTTCATGTGGAAAACAAACCACACGAAAAAGGGAGGAGACAAGCGCTCCCATGGCATAGGTGTAATCGCGCCCCAAGAGAAGATTGAAATCCAAGGGACCTGGAACAACCATCATGTCCATATGGATGGTTTTACCTCTCAAAGTAACAGGTAACCTTGGGAGGATCCCTAATGGTTGACTAGTTCTTCTGTTAAATGCCAACAGATTCTGCGTAACAGGCACAAGCGGTGGCGAACTGAACGCTTGCCAAGTAGTTGAGGATAGAATACTAACAGACGCACCTTCATCTATAATGGTGCTGGGTACGACTATACCAAAAGTCTGTACTGTGATCTCGAAAGGCACATAAGACGGAAGGCGGTATCCTGCAAATCGATTCCAATCAAAGGAAGCGACTAAACTACTCGGAGGGGCTACCATCGAACCAAGATGGTCTTCCCCTGGTGTTACGGAAGAAGGAGCATCCTCCACGACCTCCATCTCGAAGGCGGGAGGAGTATCCTCTAGGACCTCCATCACGGGAGGCAGAGGAGCCGCTTCTTGAGGTACAGGGGCAGGAGAATCTTTCTCCAAGTCTGAAGAATCTGAAGAAACCAGAAGGACATGGGGGGTGTGAGGTCCACTCTCAACGGAAAAGACCTGGTGCACCGCAGACGGGGCCAGTTCAACCGATCCCACGACCAATGGTTGGTTGGGAATGGATTCTTGAATCTGAATTTCTGGGGGAGCGGGATCGACCAAGGATGACTCTTGACCAACCGTGGCATCAACTGGTAGAGGACTCAAAGATAGTTGTTTGTAACCAGCTGGAAGGCATGGCGCAGAAACAGCCGAGTTGTCCAAAACTCTCTTGGCTTCATCCATATATGGACAAAGGTGAATGGCATGGTGCCCTTCACACAGCTTACAGGGATTGGTAATCTTACCTTGCTTCTTAGGAGTCTTACCAGCACCAGTTAAAGACTTGCCCCCAACCTGACTCCCGGAAGCCAAAGGCAATGGTGGACGACCGTTGGACCATACTTCGAGTACCTTGGGAATGCTAGGGAAATCTCGAAGAAGATGGTCTCCCGTGCACAACATGCAAGGGAACTTGACTTTCCGCGGAGGGTTGGGATTTTTATCAACGGAAGGCTTCTTAGACACAAAAGCCGCAGAACTAACCTCTCTTTTATCGGACTTCTTCTTCTTTGTCTTCTTCTTTTTCTTCTTAGCCACCTGGTTACTCGAATCCAGACTTTCACCAGGCAAAGTAGAAGAGGAGGACACAGAAACAGGCGAAGAAGGGGAGAGGTCCACCTTGGAATCAACATGACGTTGCTCAGGTGGAGGAACTGATTGAATAGTAGTCGGGACATTCGGGACCACAGAGGTTGAAACAACCAAACAGGAAACCCAATAGTTAACCCAGGAAGGGAAAACGTTGCCATGTAAGGAGCACCAACATTCCCAAAAGGAGGAAAAGGACCAGGATTCCCTTCAGACGGGATTCCTTGGTTGGTGAACTCTGGAAAAGTTGCCATAAAAAAAAACTCAAAACCGCACACGGGCTGAAAACCAAGGCACATAATCAAACGTCCAACAAGCAAACTCTAAAAGGGCATGCGATCGTAGGCGATTTATTTTACCACATTGAAACTTAGAAACTTCACCGTTTCATGTTTTAAGAGTCGAGAAACGGATGAAAGGTGACTCTATCTCTTTCAGTTTTGAAGCAAGTGTGAAAGGACAAGCACTTGACGATCTTTTCAAATTTATGGAGTCAGATAAGATCAAAATGACTACTCAGGAATACTAGGCAAAGGGTGTACCAAATAACCGTGAACTGCAATATACACCTTGGTTTCAAAATGAAAGAGAAATCAACCAAGGACTTTCTGTACGTGCAGGCAGTCTCCCCGAATGCTGTGTCCGGTGTATCACGGGCATAGGGCGGCAGACTCAACTTCATATGGATAAAGGATTGAAACCTAGTGGGGTCTCCCTTTATATACTCGACGATACAGGGAGCATAAGTTCGTACTAGTGCTGTCTAAAGCCAAGAGGCGAACGACAGCTATTAGGTTTTAAAACGCCGGAACACGTCTCTAGCCTAGACCTCTAAATGTGTTTCGTTAGATTTCAATGCTGCCTTAGCGTAAATTGAGTAAATTTTAATGTTTATCTTCAATTACGTTTCAGTTTTCAGGCCCTACCGTATGTCATCTAACAATCTTCTATATGCAGCTATATGAGAAAAGAAAACTTTTCAATTCGATGAATGCTATCTAGTTAAGGGAAGAGCTTCAAACAATGATGCAACAAACAACAACACTGTAAACGAAATCTTTCTAAACTAGATGACTTTCACTATCCGAAAGTAATTTCAAACATTCAACGATGCGAATAATGCAATGTAATCTATGCAAAATCCTCTTTTCAAAACTATGCAATTGTAATCTATGCACAATTTCCTTTTCCTTTCAAATGATAAGAATGCACTCAATGCATTTTTCGATGAAATGAGAATCTACTTAATGCATGCTTTTAATAAAAGAGAATGCAATCACATCGATTTCTAGTTTTCAATCATTAAACAATGTGATCTAAGTTCAATGATGGATCTCAAAAAATACTTTTCAATGCAATGTGATCTAATGCATGAAAAGAAAACTATGAGACGAAAACTAAAAAAAAACACAAATCTTCTTAATGGAAGGATGAGTGCAAAAGAGATGCAAACAAACACTAAGAATGCAATAGTTGTTTCAAACACTTTGTAACGAAATCCCTCAAAAGGCGACAAGACATATGAGGTCAAACACAAAGAGGACTTCCAAAGCAAGAGATCAAAACAAGGCATTCATTCCCTTTTACATCAAGCAATCATGGAAAGAAGACATTTCAAACAATGAGCAATATAATCTATGCTCATATAGAGGAAAGACCGGAAGGGAAAGACACACTGGTGAAAGATTTAGGGAAAAAATCTCAATTTTCACACACCCTGAAATTAGCCTGACTTTGTCATTGACAACTAGCGCGACTTGCTCACTGACAACTAGCGCCAATGGCAAATTGGCGCGAGTTGCTAACTGACAACAAGCGCCAACGCCTGAAAATGAAAAAACAAATAATTTCTCCCAACCAAGACCAAACTCACCACTTCAAGCAGAATCTCCAAGACTCAAATGAACCATGTGATCTAGGCTCAAAGTGAGACACACACAGATCAAGCTCAGAAAGCTCAAAACAGAGTAAACCCTAGTACCTCACAGGATTGGCACGACTGTGAGGCTGAAACTAGCGCCAGAAAGGAATTGGCGCGGGTAATACACTAGCAACCTGTGCCAATGGGCGCGACTGTCAAGCTGAAAAGCGCGCCAACCGAGTTTACCAAGGAAAAATGAAAAAAGAGCAATCCAAAAAGCAGACTAGTGATGACAAGGCTAAACAAAATCCAAACAAACAGGAAAAACCAGCCCAAAGAGATGACCAAGCAAGCAAGGCCAAGAATTTACCGAAAATACAAGACAACACTCCAAGTTGTTCAGTTCATAAACCAAACTGGAGATTGACTGAAGCAGCATTGATCTACTTTTCTAATGCAGAGAAAAAGTGTTTTGAAGGCTATCTGGCTGTACTTCAGGCTCTGTCTATAGTTTACAAAACGAACGACAACAAGCTAACAATCCCCAGCGAAGTCGCCAATTTGTTGTGGAGGTAAATCCCCTCTGCGGATAGAGGCGATCCCTACTAGCCCAGACCGGGTCTAGCAACAATCGTTCACGCTATAGTGCGGGTTCCTAATTGCAAATAAAACAAATAGCGATGAAGGCTTACCTGGAATCCAACGCTGTTGCTTGTAGAAGAGGTAGCGCTCCCGTTCCTTAGCCATGGCAGATCACGATCCCCACGATCTCCGTGATAGGACACCTTCACAAGAGAGAAACAAAACAAACGCAAGCATAAAATCCAGTAGATGCAACTATATGTCAGTCAGAAAGGACATAACTCATCATTATAAACAACAAAAAGAGTGGAACCATAACCAATAGTCGTTTATTATTAATCAATCAAAGGAAAATTACAACCAAGTTCTGACGCTGAATTCTCCTTCGGAGGGTCGCCAGAAGAACACGTCTCGAAAAGCCTGTCAAAGATGGGACAAACCTCTCTCTTCGGATCTTGACAATAGTCTCCTTGCTTGAGTTTGGCCTTAGGGGAATAATCAAGGCCCTTGCAGCATAAGGCTCTTGGGAATTTGGGAACTTGAAGACTAGCTTGCAATGGAGATGACCAAGCTTTTATAGATGGAGGAAGGGGAGTTGGGATCCCTGTAATCATGGGATTGGCCCTATCATCAAGGAAGCTTCCATGAGAGGTGGCAAACCACTTCCTCTCTATGGAGATCCGTAGCCAAACCTCCCAACTCAAGATATATAGCAGTCCAGGAATTTGTTAGGACGAAACTTCTGCCATTTATTTTTAAAAAACACTGCTTAAATAGGTTGGCGCGAGTGCGACTCTGGGACAGAGCGCCAATTGGTGCGCCCTCTTTGAGGGATTTCCCTCATTGGCACGGGTACTGAACTGGTTGCCCGCGCCAATGCAAAAAGAGGTGTTTTTAGGGTTTTTTGCAAAGAGATGTCTTCAGGGCAATGAAATCTCATGTTCAGAGGGATGTCATGAAAGTATTTTCAAGTCTTGTCTCTGCTCACAGGTCACGGAATGAGCCCTCCAATGTGCGGGGTGGGGAATCGCAGGGACGGTGAAAAATTATTGTGTAACAAATTGTATATTATCAAGGCTAAAACCTAGGGTTATGTTCCCATCTATCTCTTCTAAAGTTGTGAGATTGGAAAGTGTTACACAATAAATATTGGAACTTCTCATTGTCAAAACCAACCAAAAGGGTTGTATCAGAATATTCCCATATAATTAACTGGCTATTAACATTGGGGTGTAGATGCCCCTTTGGACTACAATATCCTTTTAGGATTTAGTTATTTGAATATGATGAAAGTGGTCCCCCCTTTTATTTTCCATACCATGAGCTTCACCCATGAAGGGAAGGTCATTACCATTGATTAACTTACTTAGTGGGATCCCAAAGTTCAACTCAATCATAATAATGTTTTTCCTTCTATGGATGGGGGCTAGTGTAGAAATTTGAATAACTGATATATTATTCACCGAAATCCTCCTGATCACACACTATTTTAGCTTCATGCATAATACATAATCTCTTCTACCATTTATCATCACATGCGGAAATAAAATCAATTGCATGCACACATTAAAACCACAAACAATCACACATATGAACACAATATTTAATGGGAAAGCCTAAAGCTGAAAACCCCAACTATCTGTATATTATATGTCATGGAGATAATGTAACAATCATAGTACAAAGCTCCTCACAAGCTCTCATGCACACCCTCAATTGCTACACACTATCAAGCTAGATCTAGCAAAACACATGCTCCAATCTTTTGCCACTTGATAGCCAGCCTCTATTAAATAAATCACACTGTTTTGAAGAATGCCTCTTGAGTAGGTTTAGACTGCAGCCTTGCTCTGCGGTCAATGCCAACATCTACCTACAGTGTTGGATGCGAACCATGCATCACTTATAGTCTGGCCGATAGTCATACTTGCCTTTCACCTATCTACTAGCATTCTCCTGACTTGTCCATGCATTGAAGTTCGCGATGTATTCTTTAGTTGATTAATGAGTTTATAATTATTGAATTAATTAATAATTAATTCACACCACTCTCACTAGTGTATCAATCAGTTAGACTAGATACAACTAGCTCAACTATGTTTAGCTTAGTTAAGCTGAACACAACTCCATTAACTTCCTCAATCAACTCCACCAAACTCTCTCACATGAGTTCTAACTGAAGTATCCATGCAATAGCTCCACTTAACCCTTAGGAATAGTGTAATTCCTTCTGTAAGCTTCTGTGCCACATCTGTGCACTTAACTGAAGTGCTCCAAGAGAATAAGATAATGTTTATAGTCCAAATATTGACAGAGCCTAATAATATTCGACATATCTATTTTTAGACTAGCAATCTAAAAATAGATTCCACCTAGTATGTCTAAAAATAGAAGTCCATCTATTTTTTCCGACTTGACCAACCATCCACAAATAACATCCTGCAACTCATAGAACATGATCCATATGTCTAAAAATATACTTTGCGCCAAAAATAGCCTGCGGGCCCACTTAGTGAAGGCGACTCCTTTCCACTAAGCTCATCATCTTGTTGCAATCTCAATAGCTAGATCATATCTTCATTCTCTAATGTTAGTCTTGAAATATTCAAAGGTTCTACAATGTTTTGTACATGTTATGGTCTTCCACCAGTAATATCACTTATTGATCCATCCAATGTGTGTATAGTGAAAAAAATATCAACAACACATTTCCTCGACACCTTCCTCACCTAAGGTTTCATCTCCATAGGCATATGTTGAGCCTACTGCTCCTATGTCTTCAACACCATCAGGGAATCCTATTAATAGGTATCCCTTTTCTCAAGTCCCATTCTTATTGCCCCTATAGGAATATTAAGTACCCCCATGATGGCTACATTAAACCTACCTACTCTTACTTTAGGGATCCTATTGTGGTACCTAGATCCTCCAACCAACCCCCGCACAATTGGAACCAAATCCTCATCTGGTCGTAACACTTGTACAGCTTGTATGTACTATTATTGTGTCATATGTGGAACCTACATAGGCTTAGTCGGTCCCTACCAAGTCTTGGAAGGGGGTTGTCATTGGGGAATATCTAAGAAAATTAGGGGCATTCTCAACTTTGGACAAGCTATGGCCACTCAAACCACTACACCTAGAGCTATTCCTATGTGTGCTTTATGTGATATCATTTGTCATGCAATCAATAATTTTCCATTTCTCCTAGAATTAAAGGGAAATTTCAATTTTAATGACTAGACCCATCCACTCTAGTAGTGGAAATATCTCTCCTTGAATCACCGATAAATCTTATTAAAATCCATATGTAGCAACCATTTGTGTGCTTTTTGTGATACTTAAGAACATTATTCTCACATTGTCCCAAGATGCTTAAATTTCAAGATGCCCTCGCCATCATTGATAGTCTTGATTCCCTAGAGGATAAGATAAACACATTTTGTGGATGATGTTTCCCTTCAATGTCAAAAGTTTTTTAGAAAGATGGAAAGTTGGTTGTTGAACAATGAACCTTCTCTTGAAAGACCCAATGAGAAGACCATGCATATTTTGTATCTTTCAACCTCCATGGGACTAATATCTTCTAAAAGTCCTTCATTTTCATTAGATATATGTTAGAACACCCCTCCCATGCCTTTTATACCCTTGGCCTCATTATTGATAAAACCACCAACCATTTATACCATGACTTCATCTATAGGAGTGTCTTCTTCACATTAGAGCACATCTCCCACTTTATTATACCTAATAATCTACCCCATTATCATCTAATTGGGGGGCCCGAGGAGGGGGGTGGTATCATGCTTAACGCATGATGACCCCTTTGGCCAAGTCCATCATGCCTTAAGAAATTATGTTTGTTCTCCTCATAAGAGGATATTCATAATTCCAAGCTCTCTAAAAGAGTATTATTATATTTTTTTGCTTGCATACTTCATTTGAACACTTTTTTTCTTAAAACATTAAGGAATGTGACTTTTTAATTTGAAACTTTATGCACTAATTTGCTTTTCATAAAAACCCTTAGGCTTTAGTATTACTTGATTTGTGATGTCTCTTAGTATTTTAAACAACAATGTTGCGAATCCAAGGGTCTCATATTTCATTATCAACCTGAGGTTTGTACAAATTTAAGAGGGGTCGACATGTGCAACAAGCAATATCTTCTTCCTCTTTCAATTCTTATACAAATGGGAGGTGTTGGAGTGAAGGTTAGATGAACAGAACCCAAGTTAAGTTTATGGACTAAGCTATTCTACAATAAAGTATGTTTGCATAAACAACTTGCAAAAAATGAATTGGTACACATACACACATATGCTACTTGTAATAAATGAAAAGCACACTTGCTAGAAACAAAATATTGAAAATATGAAACCTAAATTGCAAAAAATAACAATAAAAAATCAATTGATAAAATCATCTTCATGAAACTTTGTGAGGTCTCTATGCTTCTAAATTCCACCATTAGCATCCCAGGCATATTTCAATACATCAAGGAGGATAAATTGAATTCTTATTGTTGTATTGGGTGAATGAAATGGATTGTTTGCATGCTCCTACATGATTCTTCATTTTGCTACAGGAAGAGTCCAACAAGATTGTAAGACAATTAGAGTGAAAAGCTAAGAAAAAGGAAGGAGGTAGTAATAATGGAGAATGATGTCATATAGTTGATAAAGGCTTGGGACAACCTAATCCAAGTTTTATCATCACAAAACCAAGTTTTTTTTGTCTCTTGTAGTCATAAAATAAACTATGTAGCAAACAATAAATTGTATAATTTATAACAACAAAAATAATGGAATAGAAAAAGATTTAAAACTGCACTAATAAGTGATATGATTGATCAATATGGCTGAAAATTTACATGAATGACAAACAAAGAAGAATTTCTTATGAAACGACCTACTTAATCATACAAAAAATCATCATATTATAATTTCCAGAAATGCTAATGTTAAAGGTTAAAGAATACAAATGCAAATTATAATATCAACAGAAGTACAAGAGGGCTCTAAAGCTCCTAGGGTGGGCTCAACCTAAGGATGCTCATATTCCTTGAAGAAGAACCGAGCTAAGAGCTAAAAAATAACATTGCTTTCATTAACTAAAAATATATTCTTACATCTCAATACTGCAAAACTTGGGAATACAAAAAGCCTAATCCTGCTTCTCTGCTTGCTATTCTACTACCTTTTCTAGGGCCAATTCAAGCCTCTTATTTATACATCAAGTGGGGAGCATCCTCCTTGAGAGGAGGGCGGTGTTTTGTTGAAAAAATCCTAAAAAATGTGATCTGGTTCCATATCTAACTCACACAAGATGAAGAGGCATTAAATTCCTTGAGCCAGTCGATTTTAAGTCCTCTTGCTGCAGGGAGCAAGTCCCTGAAATCTCTCCAATGCTGGATTCCTCAAAATTTTCTCAATATCTTTATAAATACTGCACAATAAACATGTTAAGACACATAAAATATGAAAATCACATCAAATATTCTAATATAAATAATTTTTTTTACATATACATCTTGTGTTCCTTTGGTGTGATGTTATTGGTTAATGTTTTGATAGTCAATTGTAAGAGAAAGTGAAATACTGATTCACCCCCCCTCTCAGTGTTTCCAACATAGTCTTTCATATAAATTAGTGGAAGGGCATGTTGAAATAGTCTAGCAAATATGAATGTGGGTGTTGACCAACCTTGAGATTTATACCCTCTTGAAGGCCCTCAATTAGATTCAAATACATGCACATTTTGTCCATTAAGAGGTGATATGAGACGAGGGAGGCCTAGTCATCCACCTTTATAATCTTATCCTCAATGCACATGAGGATGTCTAGGCTCCAACATTTTAGTGGTTGGTGGGGTAGCTTGATGTAGATTGACACCTTAATTATCTGTTCAAGTGAAGGATTGAATTTGGGCTCCTAGTCTTTGTTTAAGTAGGGCCCTATTTCCCCTATCCTATCCCTATCAACATAGATTTTAAATAGGAAGGCTCCCAAGTGGAGTTTTGTGGTGTATCCAAGGAATTTCCCTTATTTTTTCATATACCCAACTTTGTAGGGTTCTCCCAACAAGATTGTATCCATTGAACTTCCCAACTAAGGCTTGATTTGAGTACTTCAAGATGTACTTCACTAAATCTTCCTACATTTATAGGTGCATCTTTTCAACTCTATATTCAATACACTTCGACTCTTTTCTCCTTAGCCTTGGTGGCTTTCTTAATTGTTTTGATGCCATCTTCCATCTAAATGATCTTGATAGAACTATTTGATGAGAGAGAGAGAGAGAGATTATATCCTATGGAGGTATATTTTCTACTTTAGAACATGAGGGGGCATGTATTCACATTTAATGTAAAGAATGTGAATCATAAACAAAATATTTCAATGTCAATAATGTATACAATAGGGCAACCATGTAAATTAAATGGTAAACATCAATCCTTAATAAGCATCAAAACACTTACTTTATTATGTCTCACAATGCTAATATATATATATATATATATATATATATATATATATATATATATATATAACTAACTAAATGATAATTTTATTTTAAGTTATTATTATTGTTAATTATAAAAAGAATTAATATATATGTTAAGCATATATACATCTAAAAAAACATGGAACAAGATTCTTAATCATGGATATTTATCGTCACTTTGCCATGAAGATTTTTAATTTATAAATAAGCTTTATTACAATATCATGTGCCAATACTATGGTTCATAAACCCACTACATATGACAATTGTTCATATGAAGGTTTTTTTTTTTAATTAACCAATTTAAGTAAAAGGGAAAAAAAAACATAACTATGGAGGTTAAATCCTACCATCCACCTAATAATTATAAGTAATTAAATTAAAATTTTAAAAACATTATTCCAAAATAGACACCCATATGGGCATAAATATATAAAACTAGTGAAAACACAACATTTGTTATAGTCAATACATTTTATTAGTGTTTGCACCAAACTAACATAGATCCATCTTAGCTCTAGATCCACCATGCCCTGAGAAAAATAAAATCTTTTGAGATGCAAACATTTCCTCAAATTTTGTAGTAAAAAAAAGCTTTGCATCTTGAGAGATTTCTTGAGAGATTTGACCCCTCTCGATACTTGGTATATCTAGAATTAAAATAGATCTATATTGATTAAATGAAATCTTTTTGGTACTTGTGTTTTGCTTCAAACTAACATAGATCCATCTTAACTCTAGATCCACCATGAGCTGAGAGAAAAATCTTTTGAGATGCAAACATTTTCTCAAATTTTATAGTAAAAAAAAATTTGCATCTTGAGAAATTTGACCCCTCTCAATTCTTGATATATCCAAAATTAAAATAGATCTACATTAATTAAATGAAATCTAGATAAATGTCTTTCAAATTAAAATAATTTAAGTTTATCTTAATCTGAAATTTATAAAAAATTAAAAGAAGTAAATTTATCAATATATAAATATTTAAATATAAAAAATTGAATATCCACCTGTTTAATAAATTCAAATTTAAAATAAATTCTTTATAATATTTAAATATAAAAAAATTGAATATCCACCTGTTTAATAATTTCAAATTTAAAATAAATTCTTTATAATTATTAATTTTATAAATTTTGATTTTATGTAATTATTTTGTAAGTATTTTTTTTCAAATTTTATTTAATAATATGTTTTCAATTAAAATTTATTTATAAAATCATGTCAAAAAGTTGAGATTTTTATTAATAATTATTTTTTAAAGTAAATTTAATAAGATAGTTTGTTAAAAAGGTATGATAGGATTTCCCAGATAAATTACTTTGGTAGATGAAAAAAATAAATATTTCCATATCCAGTATCAATTTTACATATAAAATATTAAACTTGTAAAAATATACTACTGTATGATTCATAGAAGTATATTTAAAAGTACCTTATTGTATTAATTTCGAGGCCATATGCATTATAAAATTTGATACCTACCCCGCAAAATGGAACCTTCGCACGCTTATTACGCGAAAAATGAGAGCATCACAGGCTTGTTGATGGACACAGCAGCAACGGTCATGAAAAAGCTCCACTTCAAACGGATAGATAGATAAAAGTCTCGGAAGTATTTTTCTATAAAAAGACTCCGACATTAGCCAGCCATTAAGGCTATTGGGTGGTCCCCACTGGAAACTTTCACCTGCTATGTGCAGGACAAATACGACAGAATATTCAAATTTGAACTCCCACACCAGTCACCAAATTTTTTTCCGTCTTTTTCGGCCTCCGATTCCCTACGGCTAGGTTGGCCACTGTACCAAAATTTGAATGAACACCAAGCACAGGTAAAGCCGCCCATTTTCTCCCCTGCACATTGCATTACCCCGACCGCAGATGATCGAAGGCAGAGCACCATGCGAAACCACCATGGCCGAAACCACTTCTCAAAACCGCCGTTCTTCGCAGCAGTTTCGCAGATCTGCAAACTCGCCTCCGGAAGGTCCCGCGTTCGAGTCCCTCCCCGCGCAGCAGCGACGCAGCACGCTCTGTCCAGCCGAATTGGACAGAATTAATTTCCCAGGGAAACTCTCTGAGAGCAGTTTCGAGGAGGAGAAAATGCTGTTCGAGCAGAGCATCATAGGAAGAGTTTCGATGACACCAGCCGGGAAGCGGCGGCCTTGCAGGGGGCTGGCGCGAGGCCGTATGCACAGATTCGTCTCCAAAGTCTCGGATGATCTTCGCTTTCGTGACGTCCTCTGGAGGTCGGCTGTTTTTTCGATGTATACTGCGGAAGAGAGGCGGAGGTTTGCGTTTCCGGAGAGGGAAAAGCGGTTTCAGGAAAATCGCGGGGGTTTGGGTTGGTTTTCTCTCGACGGACATCTGTTGAATGCGGAGTCTGCGACGTCCAGGAATAGAATTGGCGGGCATTTAGGTTGCGAGGAGGCGCTAGCGTGGGAAGGGTTTTCACCACTTCAGAGGGTTTTGATCGTCGCCATTGCCGCCGCCGCTGCTGCCAATTCCAAGCGAGGGGTCGAAATTAAGCCACCCGAACGCTCTTTCGACCACCGGGTGAGTAGATACTGCATAACTATTCCGTCTATTTTGTTGTTATGAAAATTATTTAGGTTTAAAAAAACTTCCCTGCTTTAAGGGGACGGAAAACCAAGTATTTCAATGCTTTGTTTTTTTTTCGCAAAAACGTTAGCAATTATTAATTTTAAGAGATTTATTGATATGTTCTCATATTACATTTCCATTTAAAACAACAATATTTGTTTAACAGAGTCACAGGCGACTTGCTTCTAGTTTTGGACTAATTCCTAATCTGAGTCTTCAAATTCTTTAATTTTAAGGGAGATTATTTCAGAGTTTTGCAATTTTTTTCAAATTTCCTTGAATGTACCCAGTCTTGTCGTTATGCATACTTCCTGTATCACTTTTGCAACGTAGTATTTATCTTCGTAAAAATTAAAGAATACTTCAGCCTTTCACAATGATACGAAGTCGTAACTTTGTCTGTCAATTTTTTGCGAGATAATTTAATGTCTGATACATCGTGTTTCGCGTCTTTCGATATTTGAAATTTTTGTTTTCCTTGTATGTCTGCTGTTGGATACTTATTCATTGTTCTTTCTCTCTTTCCATGTTCTATCATTAACATGGCCTTATCCTTTCCGTTCTCAAAATGTTCTAAGATTGTAAGTGCTTCTAAGATTGTTATAAAATCTAAGTGCAGCCTGAGTACACGTACTCCTAACCCAGAGAGAGACTCTATCGGACTCTATCGGACTACCTTCTGCTAAGATGCCAGGTTTGAGGGGTAGCCACTCCACCAAAATTGCTGTTCACTTGTAATCAGCTTCATCCCTCTGAAACTAATGCCACAGTTTTGGGGTAGACCACTTCAAAATTCGAAACCTAGTGGAGGGCTTAATACTCTGTCTGTACGGGTGGGGCAGACCACTGTGAAATTGGAATGCTGGTGGAGGGCTTAACACTCTGTCTGTATGGGTGGGCCAGACCACAGTGAAATTGGAGTGTTGGTGGAGAGCTTAACACTCGTCTTTTCAGGTTAGCCGGACCACAGTGAGAATAGAACCTTGATTGACAGCTTAACTTTCTGTCCATACTGGTGGGACAGGGTGCAGCGATAATGGAACCCTGGAGGAGGGGTGGACCAAGGCTCTGCCTACTTAACCTGTGAACCAACACCCCCTTGGTTGAATGTTGTATATTCAAATATTGTCTATACTTGGAGTCAACGTGCATGTTTTTTAAACGTTCATCATGAATGTGGCCTCATTATTACTGAAACAAAAGGTCTGTTTTTCAGTGTTTGGTTTTATTTGCCCAATTCTAAATTTGTGCTTCTGCAGGATCGAGCATTGAATTTTATGCGGCGCAAGCTAAACAATCTGTGGGACAGGATATCTTCTCTTCATGATCAATCAGGTAATGTTATGATACCTTCTCTGCATGATCAATCAGGTAATGCAGATAAACATAGGAACAGTGAAGATGGAATATAGAACATAAAGATAATAGTAATATTGCAGGGTTGAGGAATGCAAGTGGTTGTGAGACCAGGGGACAGGGGGATAGTGATGGTTTAAAGAACTGGAAAGGAAAAACAGGGGATACAGATAAATTTCCGGTAGAATCTACTCATGCACCCTGTGCTGCTGCCATCCTTGAACTGAAGGTAAGGTTGTTTGAGTGTTTCTCTCCAAAACTTAACATTTGAAATATATATGTGAGGACTGATCGTGGCTTGGGATGTTCTTACAACAGAGGAGAACGGAACACATGATTGAGAAAGAAGTTTCGAATGTCATGGTTGCATTTGCTTCTGTCTTGGAAAAGGTCAACGCCCTTTCTTGAGTGATCATAAATAGTTTGATTTTGTGAACAGTGATGATCCTTAAACTGATGCTTAGGTATTTCTGTCTGTTGAAGATTAGATTAGGTTAGAATAAATTCATCAAAAGAGTTTGGATTTTTGCAGGTGGAAGCTTTGGAAATCCATGGAAGCACACAAGAAGGGAGACAGAACAAAGCTCAAGGTTATGACATAAAATACATTTCCTCTTGTTAACTTTGTAGAGCTTTTATTGTTCACTTTCTGAAATAAGACAACATTCTTCTGTTTCTGCAATGCAGGGGTTGCACTTGGAGACTTGAAAATATCCGTGGAGAAGGCTTCAGCACAAATTACTTCTCTACAGATGTCCTTGTCTGATATATGGCATGCCTTATTGCCGGAAGCTCTGTGTGCTATCAATATTTCCCCTTCAGAGTTGGAGCATTATCTTGATAAGGTGTCTCATTTGAAATTATCAATATTGAATATGCAGATCTACAACCCTCACCCCTTTTTTATTGACACTGGTTTGGTACTTTGTTTCTTTAGGCCAAAAAGGAGAGTACTATGCTTTTTCCATCTAGGCGGTTTAATATCCAGGCATGGAGGCAATGGCTGAATATGCAGGAACATGCTTCAGAAGCAACATTCATACCCATACTTCAAGATGAAACTGGGGATGATGCATTTTTTAAGATGCTCTTGACTGCAACGGAACAAGAGGAACGGCGATTCTCGGATATATCAGACTGGTCCACCTCTGTTACATCTTCAGATCATAATATTTGGCCTTCTGCTGAAGCTGATATAGCTTCTGCTGTAGGAGTTGCAGGGAAAAGTAGCGTGGATAAGATAGCTGCACCTCTTGAAGTACAAAGCTCTGGATTTAATGGCTATTCTCAAGAATTGGCCATGGAAAAATCACTAGGCGAACTTGAAATTGCTTCAACAAAAGTGCGTTCTGATAGTGATAGAAAATTTTCCATCATGAAGCGACGATTAGTTTGATTTCATTTTTCATCAGTAGTTTCAATTATTTTCCTTCCATGTAGGTAGCTAATCTGGAGTCGCAGTTGGCAAGCCTAAAGGAGTATCTCAAAGTATGTGAGGAAAAGAGAAAAGATGCAGAAGAAAAGCTTGCTGAGGCTGTTCAGCAGGGTATCAAGAATCAGGTAGGTGTGGGACTTGTGACAAATAAAATTACTAGTTGGGCTATTGCTACAATCAATCTCACAGGAAAGTGAGGAAAATCCACAGTCAACCCAAGTAACATATCCTCATTAGAAAATACTTTTAATACAACTTCGTCCATGTTTGACGTTTAAGCCCAATTTTTAGCATTGACAGTTAATTTTCTGGCAGCATACCCTATTTAACCCATATTCAAACATAACCATCCTTCAATAGAAATAAAGAGTCTAACTTAATGTAGTTTCCCACAATTTTAAAATTGAGACAAAATCTCTGTGTCAACCCAATCTACTTAACCACACCAATCTCGTAGCACCATTTCTACCATTTCTCTAGTGGACTGCATGTTTCAAATATGATGTCGACTCAGACAAATTGAATTATATCAGTCTTTTATAATTCTTTTTATGAATTAACTTACAAGGGCAATGCACTGTTTGTTGGCCTGAATGTAGCCACCGCATTCATATATAGTCTTATTGAGGTATTGGTATAACAAACATATAATCCTCACATGTATAGGCAGAAGCAAACTTGGAAATATCAGATTTAGTAGAGCTGTCACAGCTTTTGCGTTTTGTGCTTATGTTGATCTCATACAGTTATAAGTTAGGTTAACTAGATGTTTGGAGTAAACTTATTAAAGCCAGCCAATGATAGACCCCTTTCTTTGGATTCCAGTTGATTTTTGCAGCAAAAGAAGAGGAAATTGCTTGTTTATGGAAGGAATGCAAGCAGAAAGATGCTTCCTTAAAGGAAATAAAGTTGGCAGCACAGAAGTCAAAGGATACAAGTGACAAGGTACAGTGCAGTACACTTGTTTTTTAGCATCCTATTCTCAAATTTGGACTAGAGGATCATGCTTATCGCCCTTACATTTTCCCGAACAGAGACTAGCCGTTATGGAAGACATCTGCACGAAAAAAAATGCTTCAATAATGAGACTTAAGGAGGATATGATTGCTATGGAAGAGAAGGTGAATGATTTTACTTTGCCTTCCACGTCTGTGATGTCCATCTCGGTCATCTCTTTATGCTTAGACTGCATTGTAATTTTCCTGCTTTGATGTTCTTTTCTAAATCCGAGGATTTGTAGGTTTCAGAGGTTATGAGACGTCAGACACCGCCTTCTTCGAAGTGTAACAGTGAATGCTCCCTTCCTCTGGTTATTTCAAACAATTTCCTTTTTGACATGGACATACCTTCATCACCAGATGGTCCTCAAAAAGTTTCAGGTTTGAAGACTATCGAAGATCAGTATTTAGCTCCAAATGAATATGCAAGTTCATCTTCCCAAGGATATAAAGAGACACAACATAGATCGTCAGGTCAATCATCTGCATCATCTCTTAGTTCTGAAAGATTTAGGTGGAACTCCACAGCAACTGACAGATATCGAATTCACAGTTCCAAGGTTAATTCATGTCATTCAGTCATGTCAAACGATCCTCTTTTTGATATGCATACACCTGCATCACCAGATAGTCCATGCAAAGTTTTGGGTTTGAAGACTACTGAAGATCAAGATTTAGCTGCAAATGAATATGGGTGCTCATCTTCCCAGGGAAATAATGAGACGCGACAGATCTCTTCAGGTCAATCATCTACATCATCAACCACTTCTGTAAGATTCGGGAGGAACTCCACAAGAACTGACAAAAATGGATATCACAATTCTAAGTTAAATTCAGGTCAGTCATCATGGTCAAGGAATCAACTGGGGAAAAGCAGTGCTGATGCAAGCTATATGAATGAAAATACAAAGTCAGGCCCCTCAAGCCCACGGAAGGTTAAGAGTTCTAGAAGTGGTAGTGTTCTTTCTGGAGTAGATACTAATACAAACTTGAAGTCAAAGAGATCATCATCTGACAATGAGGGATTGCAGCAAAAAGCAGGAAACAATAAAAATAACAAGCCAAAGGATATTACCATGAAGAAGAGGTGGATGTGAACTCAAACAGGTTTTGTATTATGTTCGGAAGGTCTTTTGGGACCGACCAAATGGGAATTCCTAGCAGGAGCAGGTCAAGGAAGATTTTCAAAGGAATTCCACTTGGGTTGCAAATTTGTAAATGTAAAGCCTCTACTAAGCCCCCCTTAAGCCCTGTATCAATATTGCTATTGTTCTTTATTTATTATGCCCTGTTTCACCGGGGCTATTATTTATTGTTGTGCAGCCAATGAGCAGAGAAATAATCGAAAACTTGCGAGGTTAAAGAAAGTCGCAGTAGACATCGTCTTCATTAGGCCCATCCATCTATATCAACATTCTGGTTTTCTATTCAATGGAAACTTATTGCACTGGGAACCATTTTAAAATCATGCGAATTGTAAAGTGCCGTGTACAACTTTTTTGTCATATTTTTATTTAATATGTTTTGAAAATGCTATTCACAAATGACTCTTTTTGGAATGAGGATTGAATATTAAAGTGGATGTGATATTGGACATAAAGATTTTAAGATGGTTTTGGAATTTTAAGACTGCTTTAGAATGTATTAGGTACAAATATCTGTAGCTAAGGATTTTAAAATCGTTTTGGAATGTCACAAATACAATAACTTGGTTTTTAGTTTTGGATATGCGAAATTTGAGTAGTGCATTTATTAAGTTCCATGCACAATATAAGTCAAACTAAAATTGCTCGAGTTGGAGAATAGAAAATAGGGCTAAAATTGCTAAAGTTGGAGAATAGAAAATAGGGTTAAGTTAGAGTTTTTAATGAAAAGTAATTAAAATGTGTTGTTTTCACGTGAAGGTGTTACAAGTGTTAACGGTATAAGAGTTTGTTTTAGGTTTCTTATACGTGTTAATGGTATAAGAGTTTGTTTTAGGTTTTTTATAGAGTAGGAGTGGAATGTAAGAGTAGTAATGAAAGGTTTTAAGGGGATTGTAATAACAAATGAAAATTTGAAGTGTTGTTTGGAATCTCTTGATGCCTAAAAATGATGGTTAAATTAGACGGAGAAGAGCTTTAGAAGAAAGACTACAATTTGTAGGTGGGCGGAGTACATAACATGTTTGAACATGTCATAATTTGTTGTTTCCAAGGTTGATGGCTAGTTGAATATACTCTAGAAGGTCAAAGGCCCAGTGGACCTCAAGCTAAGTGTTAATGGTTTCTTTATTGTCATCTTCCCATGTTTATTGAATTTAATTTAGCTTAATATCAAACATTGGGCAAAAAAATGGTCTAGACTGTATAAAGAATGAAATGAAACAACAAATGTGAATGGAAACTTTCACAAAATTATTGCAAAAGCACATTAATAGGAAAAGAAGAAACCAGAATTCTATTTGGAAGAAATAGGAAAAGATTGTAGGTGGAAGGAGTCCATAACATGTTTGAACATGTCATAATCTGTTGTTTCCAACATTGGTGGCTAGTTGAATATACTCTAGAAGGTCAAAGGCCCAGTGGACCTCAAGCTAAGTGTTAATGGTTTCTTTATTGTCATCTTCCCATATTTATTGATTTTAATTTAGCTTAATATCAAATATCGGACAAAAAAATGATCTGGATTTTATAGAGAATAAAATGAAACAACAAGAATATGAATGGGAACTTACACAATTATTACAAAAGCACATTAATTGGAAAATACGAAATTTGGATTCTATTTTCAAGAAATAGGAAAAGATTGTAAAGCATTACAAATTAGCTAGAATGGTGGTAGCTTATCTTTGAAGAGAAAGGTGTTGGCTACATATTTGGAAGATGTCATTACAAGAGGTTGAAAATGGATTACTAATTATAAAAGGTAGAAATCCTAACCCTAGGAGACAGTGCCAAATGGATTACGAGCCCCATGGTGGCTAGTGAATATTTCACCTCTCGGGGGAATAACTTTTGCACATGATCTTTGTTTGGGGTGCACAATAGTTTGTTGGAAAGTTATAAAAAAGTACAATTTTTGGTAGGCTTGGGGAGACTTATCCCCTTGGCCTTTCAATGGCCAAAATATACTGTTTAAGGCCTCAAAACACCCTTGGAAGTTTAAGACTCCAACATTTGTAGATAAAAAGAAACTACCAAGATGGAGAAGCATGTTGAGTCCAATGGAAGAGGTGGGTGGCCACTGATTTCCACTTGGATGACTCTTTCCCCCTTAGAAAGCAATGGTCTCCATTGCATCATTAGATGGGGAAAATTTGCATTTGACTCCTTGTGAGCCTCCTGTCTTGATGAAGAAGATATCTTGCTTTGACAACCTAATAGAGTTTGTTGTGTTAGTGCCCTTCATCTTGGTATTGATGATTCAATCTACTATAACTTGCTCAATGTAATTAGGATTGAGTTTTGTAGGGACCAAATTCCCAACAACCTCCCAGGTGTTTAGTGAAGCAACTGCACATTAAACATTGGGTGCAACCCAAGGAAAGGGGGAATGCTCAATTAAAAAGCATTTTCAACAACCAACTTCGTGATGGTGTAATGCCAATATTAGAGTGGTCTGAGTTTCCTATGGGGGCCTAAGAGACTGTTTTTTTGCAAATGCAACCACACCTCATCACCAACCCGAAACTTGTGTGGAACTTGATGCTAATCATGCTGATGTTTCTACTTGGCCTTGGATTTTTGTACAATATCATGAACTTGTTGTTGGAGGTGTTGGATCCATTCAACAAATTTGCTTGCTTTATCTGCCTTGAACTAAGCATGGGAGGATGCAATGGACAAAGCTACATCGATGGTGACCAATGGCTGGAACCCTAAGCACACTTGAAAAGGTTTGTGGCCATTAGAGTTGTGGATGACTCTATTGCAGTTATATTTGAACATATGGGAGTTTCTCATCCCATGTACATGGATGCTTGGAGTTGTACATCCATAAGATATGCACAATCATTCTATTGACCACTTCTATTTATCCATCTTTTTGGTGGTGGAAGTTAGTTGATTTAGTCAGCTCGGTGCCTATCAAAGATCATGGGTTAGACCAGAAGGCGTTGCGGAACCTGTTGTACCTATAACAACCCAAAATGAACCCAAACACACTCAAAGAAGAGTTTTACATTGGCTTTGGTTGTGATACTCTTCTTACATAGTGTCAAAATGGCCATCTTAGAGAATTGATTGACAACCACAAAGACTAATTCTAATGGTGGTTATTTTGTAACGTTCCTCGTATCGCTTGAATTGCAACGACTTGTGATTAGTGTGGATGGCCATTTCCTTTCGTAGAATATTATGCTTTCACTATCAACATGCCTACACAATGGAGTACATCTCCTTATCATAGATGGGATATTTGCGAACTGAATTAGATAGTGTTTCACTGTGATAGGCCATTGAATGCCCATGTTGAGTGAGGTCTGCATTGATAGCATAGTTTGAGGCATTTGTGTCAATCTCAAATGGTTGTTGTGGGTTTGGTAGAGTGAGAATGGTGAGTTGCGCAAAGGTGGTGTTTTAGATTCTTGAATGATTTTTGTTGCGACTCAGACCAAACAAACTTGGTTTTAAATTCACCCTTGGTTAGTTGACTTAAGGGCCAGACAATGTGAGAGAATCCCAACCCAAGTAGCTTTAGAGCTTTCATAGAATCATGAGGCTAGAAAATCATAAATGGCTTGGATCTTGGTTAGGTCCACGTACACTCCATGTTAATCCATGATGTATCCCAAATATTGAAATTCTTTGCATGCCAAATGAAAATTTCTCCATATTGGTGTATAATGTGTGTTTCCTTAGGGTGCTTAGGACCTGTTGAATGTGATGTAAATGTTCTTCCCAAGTTCTACTGAAGATTAGGATGCCATCCAAATCTACAACCAAAAAAGTTTGTGAATATTGGCATAATATAATTCTTCATCCTCACGAATGTTGTTGCGCTGAGAGGCGCTCTACAACCCAATATAGGGGAGATGTGTAGATTTAATATAAGCAGCGTAATGTAAGTTAGTTTTTCAACATTTTTTAAATGTTGGGATATATATATATATATATATATATATATATATATATATATATATATATATATATATATATATATATATGAGATGTGTAGGCGTAATGTAAGTAAGTTTGTCAACATTTTTTAAATTTCAGGAAAAATATATATGTATAGGGGAGATGTGTAGGTGTAATGTAAGTATGTCAACATTTTTTAAATGCTAGGAAAAATATATACATGTATAGGGGATATGTGTAGGCATAATCTAGGTAAAAAAAATGCAAAATGCAAAATGTAATGTAATTTGAAATGTGAAATGTAAGGGGGAGATAGTGACAAAGTTGGAGAATGGAGAGAGAGAGAGTATGATGGGGGGGAGAGAAAGAGGGAGGTGGGAGAGAAAGGGAGAGAGAGGAAGGGAGAAACAGATGGAGTTGAAGGGAGAGAGGGGGAGGGAAGAAGAAATTCAAAGAGAAAGGTGGAGAGAGAGAGAGGGAGGGAAGAAGAAAGTCAAAGAGAGAAAGGTGGAGAGAGAGAGAGGGAGTGACACGGGATAGATTGAGAGAGAGGGAGAGGGAGAGGAGGGAGGGAGTGAAGAGACGGATAGAAGGGGAAGAGAGAGAAGGATGATTACAAATGAGAATGAGGGCCCGCTTATATACCCTAGGCAAGTGCCCTTTCATGACTGACCATGTCTCTAAGACATGCCTCTTCATTACTAACCAAATATTCATTAGTTAATTAGTTATTGTTACTTATTATTATATTTATTTACATTTATTATTTTTATATGAATTATATTCACAACAAGGATGGTACACCAGATATACCAAGATAATTCCAATCGAATCTAAAATCATCAATTTCTTTAGTATCCTTGTCAAACTCCTCCCACATAAGCTTCATTGCATTAAACTTTTCCTTCATAATATAAAGGGAGAAAACACACTAATCTCTTGGAGGTAAATTCAACTCTACTAGTGTTTCATCTTCCAGGGTATTGATGAAATCGATAATTGAATCAATGTCCTTTAATATTTCCTCCAGTACTATAGATATGCTTTTCTCTTCCAAATTGGCGCTTTTAGTGATGGGCTTCTCATAGTAAAAAATGATTTCCACATAAGCTCTTATTGTGGATAATTTTTGTTTAATCTCCCTTCATATTTATTATTTGTCTTGTATTAGAACATGCCTTCCTGTGATGGTAACTCTAATTATCTCCTGCAGGGTTTTAACCTCACATATGTGCTGAGATAGTTGATATGTACTTGAGTGTAAGTAGGTGATAGTTGTAGCATTATGTAGTATGATTGATGAATGCGAGTTGATTTTTGATTATGACATGGTTGTTAGTTTTGGTAAAAGTTGATTTCGAATTGATAAAGATGTTGTCTTGATGTTTGGTACATATGGTTGACATGTGTGTTCAGTTACAGGTCAATGTACTTGACACAACAAGGTAAGGTAACTAGTATATTGTATGTTTATATTATACAATGACAGTGATGTGTTATGGTTGTGTGATGCAGGAAATTGCATGGAAAAATAGACTGCCATGAGATCTTGATGAAGGCTCGGGTTGAGCTTTCCCAGGGAGCCATGGGGATTGAGTCACGATGTTTGTTGTCGGTCTTGTGCTTTTGGTATTTCTTCGTTTTTTTGCGCTTGAATTGTGGTCTTGTTTATGTTTGGTGCATAGTTATGCCACTTTGGTTGCAATGTTATATTGTTATTGGTTTTCGTGGTTTTCTTCTTATTTGTTTCTTGTCTTTCCTTTTATGTTTTGAGTCTTGGGAATTGGCTTGGTAAAGTGGAAATTTGATGGGATCGAGAGAGCTTTGTGGTACCCAATAGGTGTTGTAAGGCTCAGATGAAGCTCGATGCATGAGTAAGCGCAACGGAAGGTTATATTATGACAGTTGGTTGGACTGGTTGGGTCCATTGAGATAAATGGATGATGGCAAAACAATCGCAAGAAAGGTAACACAAAAGGTAAAGTGAATGGATCTGAGGTGTTAGATGCCTTGGCCATGTTGGGAGATGTTTTTCTCAATGTTGTGCATGATGTAAACAGATAAAGGAATTTTTCTTAACCCAGACCTTATGATATCTGGTAATTATGTTGTGATCATGATTATGATAATGTATATATAGGTATATATGCATGTATGTATGTCGCTATCAGCAGAGATCATGATTTATTTATGTTGATTTTTATATATGTATACATGTATGTATATATGTATGTCATGTCTGACAGGGTTGTCATAGATCATGATTGTGTTTAATGATAATGTTTATATGTATATATGTGTGTATGTATGTCATTGTATGGCAGGATTATGATTATTCTATGCTAGTGATTATATATATGTATGTATTTCATTTTATGAAACGGTATTCAAGGACAATTCTTATGGAGGAATGATTGCTTATGCAGGTGAATGGCATAAAGAGGTTCCTGGCTATGGAGAATCAAGTGGCAAAGTAGCTTTGACAGCTCTATGAGGTCAGTATCATGTGGATATGATTTAATGTTATATGTTTTTACTATGCCTATGTTTATGTTATGGAAAGGGAATGTTGAGGGGTACATCAACGAAGTGAAAGTAGTGTGATCTGCAGCATGCTAGGATAAGCATGGATAATGGAAAGACACTAGAAGCAAGATTGCTTGTGGGGTCAATGTTGTAGAAATTATATACAAGATGCATGCATATATCCATATTCTCCTGATCTAACAATATTTATCTTCTTGCTAAATACATAATCCTTCCACTGTTAATATTTTGCAGAAATCAAACATTCAATTACAAACACATGAAGAAATAAAAACAATTGCACATAACACAGTTGTTTAACGGGAAATCCTGAAGTTGAAAAACTCAAATATCATATATTATGTATCATGGAGATCATGTAACAATCTCATACAAAGCTTAGTACATCAAGCTCTTAGTACAATCAATCGTCACACACTAATTAGAAGAAATTTGCAAATCCATGCACCGATTTCTTGCCACCTACTATCCTGCCTCCACTGCGCAATCCCTGCTGAAGAATAGCTCTAAATGAATTCGAATTACCCTTGCCTTGACTGCACAATCCTCATTTGCAACTCCAATGTGTGTGTGGTGCAATCAATGCATCACTATAGTCACAATAGATAGTCCATCTTGCCCTTTCACCTATCTCTCCATTGGGTCTCCACTGGAACTGACATGCACTGTAGCTAGCTGATGTATTGTTCAGTTGATTAATGAGTTATTATTTGTGAATTAATTAACTAATTAATTCACTCCACTCTCACTAGTGTATCATTCAGTTAGACTAGATTGGACTAGCTCAGCAAGTTTAACTCAGGCTCGACCGAAAAAGCGAATAACTGCTCCATGAACTACTCTTTAACTCTGTCTGCTTTTGCACTTGATTCTAAGCTGAGTCCTCCATGCATGAACCACTAGTAAACCCTGAAGATTGTGTAATTCCTTCCAACCAAGTGATTTTCCAAATAAATGCCTTTAAACAAGATGCTCGAAGACAAGTTGTTGTTTGTTTGTCGGATTATTAAAAGAGTAATAATGCTTGACATATATTTTTAGATCGACGATCTATAAATATACTTCACCCAATATTCTAAAAATATAATTTCATCTATTTTTCCAACTTGACCAACCATCCACAAATAGCATCCTACAACTT
Organism: Pinus albicaulis; assembly: GCA_034641835.2. Lineage (NCBI taxonomy): Eukaryota > Viridiplantae > Streptophyta > Pinopsida > Pinales > Pinaceae > Pinus > Pinus albicaulis. The sequence goes on from CM076569.1 coordinate 337,698,571, forward strand.
CTGAAATATGATCACCATGTCTAAAAATAGACTTGCGCCAAAAATAGCCCGCGGGTCCACTTAGTGAAGGCGACTCTTTTCACTAAGCTCATCATCTTGTTGAATATCAACACTTCCTCTCAACAAGATAGGGATTATCCTTCACCTTGATCCTGCCTCTATGGTATTCAAATGTTCTCCTGGTGAGCGCCTTCATCAGAATATCTGCATCCTAATATTCCATAGGAATGTACTGAAGCAACATGATCTTTCGCTGCACACAATCTCTGATATGATGATACTGGATATCAATATGTTTAGATCTATCATGAAATACAAGATTAATCGAGAGTTTAATGCAACTCTGATTATCACAATGTATCACTGTAGGATCTAAATGTGAACCGAACAAACTGACCAGGATCTTCCTCATCCAGATAGCCTCCACGTGCGACGACTGCGCCGTATTCCTTCACGTGTTGAGTCTACGGATCTTTGTTCCTGCTTTAAACCGAAAGTGTAAGTAGATCTCGATCTGAAAATCCTCGATGTGTATATGCATTGGGGCTGCACCTTGTCGCATCGCAATGAAGTAATAAACTGCCTCATCGAAGTCTGTCTGTACCATAAACCATACTTAGATGTGCCCCTAAGATATGTCAGGACATGCTTGCCCACCTTCCAAAAGAGCTTGGTAGGCTTAACCATCACTTGTGAAAATGTGTTCATCGCTTAGCATATGTCCGATCTTGTATTAACTAAATACATGAGCAAACCCACCAGCTGTCGATAAACAATGGCATCCACTACCTCTGCCAATGTAGCATCCTCTTTCCTCCAATTTCCTGGAAGGAGTATCCATGGGCTTGAAATCCTCCATGTGAAACTTCTCGATTATCTCCGGCATACTTGCGCCGAGACACAAACTTGATTCCACACCTTCGGCCCTTATATTTACAATCCCAGGAAATAATGAAGGAGGTCGAAATACTTCATCTCAAACTCCTTTGCAAGATTTGCCTTGCATGAGTGTATCAAATGCTCATCACCCGTTAGTATTAAATCATCAACATAAAGAACAATGATTAAAAGCTTACCCTCCACCACAATTTGGTACAGGTTTGCATCCGCCTCACTCTTGGTGAAGCCAAGTCCAGTGAAATAGTTGTCGATTCATGTGTACCAAGCACGTGGTGCTTGCTTCAGCCCATACAACGTTCTTTTGAGCCTGCACACATGCAATTCGTTGCTGAAGATATCAAATGCTTCAGGCTGCTCAATGTACACCTCTTCCTCAATGATCCCATTAAAGAACGCAGTCTTCACATCCATATGATGAATGTGCCAACCCATCTGCATTGAGAGAGCAATGATGGTCCTTATGGAAGAATATTGTGCAACAGGTGCAAAGGTTTATTCATAATCAATCCCCTCGATCTGTGAGAAGCCCCGGGCAACAAATCTTGCCTTATACTTCTCGATGCTCCCATCAGCAGCTTGCTTTACCTTTTAGATCCATCTTGATCTTATAACTAATTTACCCACCGGCCTTGGAACAATCTCCCAAGCATTGTTTATGACAATGGAGTCATACTCCTCCACCATGGCATCTACCTATGTGGGCTCCTACACTGCTTCTTCAAAAGAAGATGGCTCTGTCACAATACACTTGCTCATAAGAGCCATGTATCCAGTAAATCAGTCAGGTGACTGTCTCTGTCTGCGCTGTGATGTAGGGACTCCTACATTTTGTGTCGCATCAAGCTTTAGTCTCTCAACTTCTGTGGTCCACTTTCTGCCTTGTCTGATGTTTGGTTTTGCATGAGTGGACTCTTCCACTCCATGAATCTCCTCCTGTGGCTGATCCACATCTAGAGGCTCATCTTTGGGAACAATAAGTTCCTCCTCTGCATGCAAGTGTAGCTCCCTCTCAAGCGACAACTTCATGGCTTTCACCTCATTGAATTTTATATCCCGTCACACCACACTCATCCGACTGTCTGGAAAATACACACTATAATTATGGGGTGTTTGATGCAGGGGAATTAGGCAAAAACAATTTCCATGTATTTCTGTTAGACTTAGGGGTTTCCAGTTTTCAAGAGAGTTGGATATTTTGTAATAAAATCAGTAGGTTTTAATTTATTTTAGTTAAATATGGAGAATTGTAACTGCCCTCGAATGATCAGTTGGGCATATGAAGAGATGAGGGATTCAGAAAACTGCAAAGTAAGAATAAGTTGGAATCAGTTTCCACAAATCTAGGGACTTAGTCTAATTTTAGAACTGTGGGAACTTGGAGAGTTTTGTTGAGTCATCAAAGAATCTGAATCGATTCTTTGGTAGTAGTTGTATAAAAATAAGTCTAAAAGGCATTAGTAGCAGTCCTGCAGACCTGCATAGAGCTGCGTAGAGCTAGGGAGCCGAAGAAATAGAGTAGGGAGAGCAGGAGGCCATCAGATTGAAGATCTGGCCTGATAAGGAGATTTTTGTAAGTAATTTCAAGTATATGTGATAGAAGAAATTGTTTCAGTACTACCTGTGCACTTGTTGATTAAATTCTGTGTGAAGAATGCCTTGCGTCTTTGTGTATTGTGTATGAAAATAAGACTCTGTGATAGGGCTAGAATATGCTCTGTTTCAGTGGAAGAATCGATGTCAAGGGCCATGATTTAGGACTGAATGTATGAAGGGTTTATAATTGATCTCGTAGGTATAAATGAGGAAATTGTTTTGAACTCTATGTGGAGATGTTTAATTATATGGGAAACTATATGTGAGACTCTATAACAGGTCTCTGAGTTTCGTATCCAGTTGTGAATAGATATATGATAAACTTACAATAAACAAGGCTCTACATGTGAAGGGAGAATTGATTTTAATATCGATTTATGTTTTGAATTCCATATAGAGATTTTGCTGTAATGGAGACACAGAGTCCTTTTAACTCTGGTCGAATTTTGAAAGAAGGGCTGTGTAATGAAACCACACTCCACAAAACCTAGAGCGAAGAAGTTATATGTCACAACGTTAGCGTGGGGAAAGACGAAGTCAAGAAAGGCAGAACTGTGAAGGGTTTCACACAAATTGGTGGGAACGATAGAGGCGCAGTTGACCCACGTTTCCTTGTTCATAAAGTGAATGCATTTTAACCTGGGAACGTTGTTGTTTGAATCAATGTGGTGAAGTGCAAGGTTAATTCTGACTTCAACACAGATTGAGGTCGATACATAGTGCTAACGCAAGATAAGGCATGCTTTGAAAGGAATGATTGAACTCTGTGTTTGATGGAACCATGAATATAACTAACCCATCAAAGTATCAGTGAGACAACGGTTAACACACGAAGAGGCGTAGCGAACAAGGCTAGTGGCGGAACAGTGAATGAAGTGGAACCGTGAAGAGGAACAGTAAAGGCAGTTTCATAGAGTTAAACCGGCGGTATTTGCACTTTGTAAAAGTGGTAAGCTATATTCGAAATAAAAACGTGATATTGGTCTCTGGCTAACACGTGTCCTTGAGCGGGTTTGGAAAACCACGTATGTTGTGTTTTTTCTGAGTGTTAAACCCCGGAGGCCTAAAAAACGTGATATGCATTATGTGCGTCCGATTAGATTTGGGAAGGATCTGACGACATTCGCATAGTGACTTGCAAGCGAGATAACGCAAAGGTAAATTGCGTTGTTTATTAACGGTTTGATGAGTGGGACCCGAAAGGTTATGAGAATAAACATTAGTGCCGGGTTAAGTCTAATTCGAGGTTTGTTGTAATGTTCGACAGGGGATGCAATGCATGTTAAACATGATCATTAATGTGAAATATCACAAAGGTGGCGCATATAAAATTCGAGTATAGAGGATGTGGAACCCGACGAACGTAAGGGCTACTGGGTTCTTAATATAATGCCAAGGTTTGTTTAATGTTTATAACTGTTGATTGGAGAATATTGATATATGGTTTAACCTTGGATTTAAATGAGAAAGGCCGGGGAACATATACAGTTTATGTAGTATCAAATATTTATTCGATAAGTTACAAAAGAGGTCTCCGCATATGGGGATTGTGAACTAGGGCGCATTATATGCATTGGGGTTTTTCTTTTTACCTTAGAAGAAGAAGAAGCTTCCGCACCATTTTATTTAAATTGCCAGTCAAAGGATATAAACATTGTGAGGTTCCCGGATTGGTTGAGATTTATTGGGCATGAAAATTGGGATGCATTTATATGCATAGAAGGTTAAAACGTGGGTTGAACAGGTAGGCATGCCATCAGTGTTTCTGTTTACCCCAAAAATATCCCAACTTCTACAGTCGGCTCCAGCTTCTTCCTGGCGTCCTTTGTCACATGAATGTAAACAGATGAGCCAAAAATCTTCAAATGAGAAATATCAGGCTTCTTACCAGTGAAAGCTTCTTCAGGTGTACTCATGCCAAGTACTCTATGAGGACAACGGTTTTGCACATAAACCGCAGTGTTGCATGATTCTGCCCAGAAGTGCATCGGTAGGCCCTGGTTATGCAACATCGCTCGTGCAGCACCCACAATCATTTTGTTCTTCCTCTCCGCGACCCCATTTTGCTGTGGGTTATGAGGCGCTATGAGTTCTCTTCAAATTCCTTCTTTGCTACAGAAGTATTTGAATTCACCCGAGATGTATTCACCACCATTATCGCTCTGTAGAGCTTTCACTTGCTTCTCCGACTCCTTCTCCACCAATGCTTTAAACTCACTGAACTTTGAGAATGTTTCTCTCTTCTTATGCATGAAGAAGATCCAGCATCTACGAGAATAGTCATCAACAAATATAACATAATACCTATGTTTTGCTGTTGAAGCAACTGAGAAAGGTCCACACACGTCTGTGTGAATTCTCTCTAGGATCACCGAAGCACAGTTCTCCTTCTCATGAAAGAACAAAAAGGAAATTAAACTAAAGTGATGAAAAGAAATGAAGAGAATGAAACTAATTTAATTGGAAGAAAGGGAAATGATTGAAAATAAACTAAGCTAACTTACTGAAAATAAATGGCAGAAAGGAAACTAATTCTAAACCACACTTAACTTGGAAAATGAGCTAAATGCACTCTACTTATCATATAGTCTATCTAACATGCTTCTATCCATGCAAATAAACTATCCATGGCTTAATTCTAACTAAAAAAGAGTTAATTTGCAGCTTGGAGGGAAGAAAAGGGCTAAAGGGGCGAATTGAGGGCTTAACACATGAAATAGGGCTTAGAAATGGAAAGCGAGGGTTAAAAACCTTATAAAACCTTATAATATGGCAGAAATGGCTTTGGAGCAGAAATGAATTTAAAAGTACGATGGCGGAGTGCGATGGAGGACAAAAGCCGCGATGTGAGATGTCACAATCGCAATTTCGCAAGTTTAAATGGAAAACAGTAAGGACTTAACAGAAGGAACTAAAATGCTTGAAGTGCGATTTGCAACGCATGACGTGGTGGTGGGACCCACGGTGGGGCGCGATTTTTCAATATCGCAATCGCACGAACAAGCGGTACGTGATTAAAGGTAAAAGCTAAAAGTATTGGACTACGATTTGCGATGTGGTAAGTTCAGTGAGATGCGATTTGTGATAGGATAAGATCTACGAGTTGCGATTTGCGATATGCGATGTCGCAATATCACAATCACAAGAGCAAGCGGTAAGCGTTAAGGTGAAAGGTAAACAGTGCGCAGTGCGATTTTCGATTTCCTAATATCACAATCGCAAGGAATGAGCGGTAAGCGTTTAAAGGTAAAAGATAAATGTTGCGAAGTGCGAGTTGTGATTTTGCAATATCGCAATTGCAAGGAATGAACGGTAAGCGTTAAAGGTAAAAGGTGAATATTGCGATTTGCGAAGTACGACGTACGGTGGCCGGAGTGTCGAGGAGCAAAGGCAGAGGTCAGGTTTTCGGTGGTTTGGGGTGGTTTTTCACGTGTTTTTCGTAAAAATGGTAGGCAGTTGTGAATGGAGGAAAACAAAGAAATAAGGCTGAAGGGCTTAAGTACGTTCAAAAAAAGGTAAGTGCAGTGTTAAGGTGAGAAGGAAAGGAGGGTAATGGAGGTGTAAGAGCAGTGCTCAGAAGTGAAGCACACCGATGGATTCATGCATGGGAAATAGGCAGAAATGTGTGATGAAATAGTGAAAGAGAGGCTTGGACTTGGTAATACAATTTCTTCCCAGAACATCGAACAGAATTTTTTTTTGGCCTGTGGGAAGGTCTAGCCTGCTCGAACTCTATTGACAGAGATGAGAGGGGAGACTTGACCACAATTTTTGGAGTTTTCCCTCTATTTTACTATGCATAAGCAATTAAAACTACAGCAGTGCAAAAACTAAACAACAATGAAACTTATCAGAAGCGGATCTAACTTAAATGGCAGAAGCAAAACTACTTGAATGACAGAAAGGAAAAGATAATGCAGAGAAGTTGAGGCACATGGATTGGGCCCTAACTCACGAGCCTATCCCTCTAAAACTTAAATCAGTCGAATGAAACCAGAGTGCTCATTTCATACAAGAATAACTGCATCCATCTCTGAAAGTTTGATTCTTGAATAAAACAAAAATCTCAAGAGTTCACAACAATAGTTCTGAATGGAATCGAGACTAGAATAGACTAACTCTTCCTAGCTCTAGCTCTACTCTATTTATTCTACAAGGCAGCTACCAACAGCTCCCTAAAAAAATGGTGATTGAGTCCACTTGACTCTTAGTGAACAAGGATTGATTACACTCCTCTTTGAGTTGCTTGGCTGCCTCTGGAATTTGAATTGTTGGAGAGAATCCTTGGGATCCTTTAGCTACCTTTGGAGTTCGAATTGTTGGAGAGAATATAGGGTGGACAATCCTCCTATAATTCCTCCTTATTGTCTCCTCCAAGTCTTTATAATAAAATATTTATAAAAATTCTTAATAAATCATGATTTTCTGCACTCAACCTCATATTAGGTACTCAGAGTATGTTAGCTTAAATCACCACCTATGCTAGCATCATAACACCAAATAATAATAAAAATGCAAGAAAAAGAGATCTAAGAAGGCAAAGGTGACTATTAACCCCTCCAAATATGTCTAATGATGGAGCTCATCATCACCCCCCTATTGAATGGTTGTTCATCCTCTGAGCAACTAATCCTCCTGTTGCATTTCCTTTAATGCTCTGACAGCCCCCCTGATCTCCTGAGGAATAGGTGTGGGAGTTTCCCCAAGGGGGTCAAAACCATTATTCTTTTCTGCATTCTCCCATTCTCTATCTTGTGCATTTGTGTCCTCTTCATCAGTCAGCCCTAGCAGCAAAGGTGGACTGAGCTTTAGTCCCAACCATCAGATATTTTTGGCCTGCATGGCCCTCTTGTATAATGGTGCCCTTTCAAATGCACCCCTCAGTCTTTCTGGAGTATGGTACTCCATTTTATTGAGGTTGTGAGGTAGGTTGTTCCATCTCCTCTGGCTGGCCATAATGCACTCATATTCTATCTGCCTAGAGACATCATCAAAGTGGCCTATCACTTGGTTTTCAGTTTGAAGGTAACTTTCCACCAGTTCAAGGTTCCTTTCAATCTCTCGATGGTTAAGGATGACTCCTCTTGGGATGAACACTTCTAGTCTGAGAGATAAGGGTTATCTATTTCTTCTTCCCATGACCTTCCATATCTCTTTTGCTCTAGTGTCCTCATTTACCATCCAAGATGCTAGAGCCATTAATTGCATATCCCCCATTTTAGGGTTGGGGTCCCAAATCTCTAGATTTATCAAAAAAAAGTTATGCACATAAAACTCTTCCATCTTTGCATGATCAACAATGTTAGCTTGTTTGTAGAACTTCATGAATTTCCTACCATATTGGAAAGGGAGTGATCCATGGGAGGCTAGAGTTTTTATTTGAAATAGAATCCATTGTTCTTTGAGGTACATAGCATATGAGTCAGAAGGGAATCTATGATGAAGGGATTCTATGCATAAGTCCGCCATGGTGGCTACTTGCTCCTCTTTTTTGCTACAATTTCTCCTTCACTGCTACATTCTTTGCCTGTGCTTTCTACAACTGCTCCTTTAGAATTATCTCTTCGATTCTTTCCTCTCCCCTTGGTGATTCTTCAATGATAAGTGGGCTTGTGGGAGAAGGTTTTGGCTCTTTATGATTCTTTCCAGCTCTAGAATACTTAGAGGTCTGTCTTTTTCTCTTTGCGCTCAGAGATATGGTGGAAACTATCTTTTTGTATCGAGGGGATGTGGTGCTGTGTTGTGAGTCTATTTCTTGCCCACTTTCTGTTGTCTCTATGAATTCTATGGCCATCTCTTATTTTTTTCTTTGGCCCTTTGTCTCTTCCTCTTCTTCTTCTAGTTCTTCTTGTTTTTGCTGGTTGTTCGTCTTTCTTCTTCTGGTTCTTCTCGTTCCTTATGGTTCTTCCTCTTCTTCTTTAAGCGCTACGTGCTTTCGCCAGTCTCTCTTCCTTTAAAAATTTTCAATTTACTAGTTTGGATGAGATGGCATCCCCTTCGATTAGATAACACAACTAATTTTGGAGTGCTTGTGTAACTCGGCTCAGCTCCAATTCTGTTGTACACAGTTGTTTCCTTCTCTTGTTAGTTCATGATGGACTACATGTTTCCTCCCCTCGTTATCCTCTACTCCACTTGATTTAAATTATTTTCTTTTTCATGCCCAGGTGGCGTGTACTTCCATTTTTATTCCCGTCATACCTCACGGTGGTGGCCGAGCTAACTAGCCACCTTTCTGCCCCTTAAACTCTAAGTCCGCAAATTAATTATTTCTGGCTATTATGGATGCATAGAAAGGGGTGAGAATCTATACCTAAGTTTACCTGTTGTTTCCAAGGTGGTTGTAGGATTTGGAGGTTGGAGACAAGCGTTTTAGATGCTACATTCCTCACCATATTCATGTACTCTGAATGAGCAGCTTCCCGAGTGAGTTGCTAATATTTGCTTGTTGTTTCTCTCTGTTGTGGATGTCGCGTGGAGTGATTGAGATGCCATGGGTGGAATTCTCGTTCTCCTTGAGTATGTTGTGCATCTTTCTTTCTTGTTCTTCTTGGCAGTCCATGAACAACTTTATTTTTTGAAGGAACTGCCTGATGTTTGTAGCAGTCTATTTGTGTGTTGCTGCCCTTGCTACATTGTGCTTAGGAATGGAGGAGTGTGGTATATGGAGGTGATGGAGGAAGTTATAAAGATGAATGAAGTGAATGATGGGATGGATGGTAAGATAGAAGAGGGGAAAAAAAGATGAATTATTCCTTGTGTTTCCAGAAACCATTAACAACCAGCAAAACAACAAACACATAAAACACAGAGATGCAGATGTATTTTTTGTTTTTGTTCTTTTTCTCTCTTTTTTTTTTTTGAAAGAAAGTGGGCTACCTCCATGGAGATTTTCAACCCACAAACTTGCCTTGAGCTCCTCAGAGAGGTTTTCACCCATAAATATTTATTCTCCTTTTCTCTTTTTTGTTTGAGAAAGTGAGCTGCCTCTATCAAGGTTTGCATCCCACAAGCTTATTCTTCTTCTTCTTCTTCTTTTCTCAGGAGGTGTGGGAAAGTAAGGAGTTTCCCATCACATACACCTCCCTGCTTATTGAATTTATGAACTCTGCCTTTGACAAAGGCTTCTTGTAAATTTTAAGTCTATGACCATTGACAAGCAAGGGGATTCCTTCCTCATCTATGGTTTTGATCTGAACTGCGCCATTATCAAAACATTTTTCCACTGTGTAAGGTCTTAACCATCTTGTCATAAGCTTCCCTTTAAAATCTTTAAACCTTGAATCATACAACAACGCCAAATATCCTTCTCGTAAGGTATTTTCTTTGATGTTCTTGTCATGCCATACCTTCCTTTGCAGCTGAACTACCTCTGTGTGAAGAAGTGCTTGCATTTTGAACTCATCCAATCCATTTAGTTGCAACAACCTATCCTTTTGTGCATTTGATAGGTCTAGATTTAATTCAGCTGCCATTCTTAAAGTATTGAATTCAAACTCAAATGAAAGTAGAGCTTTCTTACCATAGACTAGTTCATAAGGAGTGAATCATGTTCTTGTTTTCCAAGTAGTGTTGTAGGCCCAAGTAGCTTCTACCAATCTGTCTGCCCAATCTTTTATGCTGCTGCTCACAACCTTGGTGAGGATGCTCTCTAAAGCTTTGTTAGTTACTTCTACTTGGCCATTTTCTTGAGGGTGATAGGTAGTAGAAGTTCTATGCTTAATCTTGTGCTTCCTCAAAATATTCTCAGTGAGGTGAGAGGTGAACTGTGATCCCTGATAAGTGACTATTTCTCTGGGATATCCAAATTTGTAAAACACATTCTCCCGCAAAAAAATTTCTACTTTCTCCTCAGTTTCTACCCTCACTATTTTTTATTCATCCCACTTTATCAGGTAATCAGTGCATACTATGATATACTTTTTTTTTCCAGATGGTGGATCAATAGGTCCAAAAAATTCCATGCCCCACCTATCAACAAGAGCAAGGTTGCATCCTTAAGGGTGGATGGGAACAACTTCAACTTCTGATCATCAGAGGTGTAGTCATATGTCCTACAGACAACAAAAATTTCAAACATGAATGTGTCAGGGTCCTTAGAGGTAATTCCATGGAAGTGTGGAAGAGATGAGGGGCTAATGTTTTTCATCTTAGTTTCCCCATCTTCCTCTCTTATGGGAAAGGCTCTCTGGGTCCCAGCCATGGTTAAGATAGGTGAAGTAGGTCCCTGAGTTGAAACAAGGTCTTCTTCTTCTTCCCCAATAGGATCCTCAAAATATTCAGAAGGCTCTCCTAGAGGGGGTTCAATCTCACTGCCACTTAAGAAGAGTGAAGGGTGGCTAGGAGGTGATGTGGGGGTTTTAGGTAATATTTGTCTTTGGGTATTCCTAGTCGTACGAGGCATGAAAATCAGATATTTTTGTATTTTTTCAATATTTCTGAAATGACATGAAAAGAAAGGACAACAGAAAATAATGCTTATAACAAAATCAAAACATCTACTAGACACCTCCCGGGCAGCGACGCCAAAAAGTGGTGAACCCTGGTATTGCACCAAGAGTGCTGCAACTCCCGGGGGCTGCCCTACTTTACTTTATCAACCCGGGGTTAGTACAAACTTGGAGGTGATAGTGCTATATGCACAACAGATGCACTCTGCTCATGTCATTCTCTTCTGCTTTACGAGAAGGTGCTATTTCTTAAACTATGATAATAACTAGGAAATAAATCACTGGAAGGAAAAGAGAGAAAGGAAATTAAACTAAAGTGTTGAAAAGAAATGACAAGAATGAAACTAATTTAATTGGCAAAAAGGGAAATGACTAAAAAGAAATTAAGCTAACTTGCTGAAAATAAATGGCAAAAAGGAAACTAATTCTAAACCACACTTAACTTGGAAAATGAGCTAAATGCACTCTACTTATCCTATAGTCTATCTAACATGCTTCTATCCATGCAAATAAACTATCCATGACTTAATTCTAACTAAAAAAGAGTTAATTTGCAGCTTGGAGGGAAGAAAAGGGCTAGAGGGGCGAATTGAGGGCTTGGAAATGGAAAGCGGGGGTAAAAACCTTATAAAACCTTATAATATGGCAGAAATGGCTTTGGAGCGGAAATGAATTCAAAAGTGCGATGGCAGAGTGCGATGGAGGACAAAAGTTGCGATGTGCGATGTCGCAATCGCAACTTCACAAGTTTAAATGGGTAGTGGTAAGGACTTAATGGAACGAACTAAAATGCATGAAGTGCGATTTGCGACGCATGACGTGGTAGTGTGACCGGTGGCAGGGCGCGATTTTGCAATATCTCAATCGCACAAACAAGTGGTACGTGATTAAAGGTAAAAGCTAAAAGTTGTAGGTTGTGATTTGCGATGTGGTAATTTCAGCGAGATGCGCTTTGCGATAGGATAAGATCTGTGGGTTGCGATTTGCGATGGGGATGATGTGGTGGTGAAAATAAAAAGGAAAAGGTTGCGATTTGTGATATGTGATGTCGCAATATCGCAATCGCAAGAACGAGCGGTAAGCGTTAAGGTGAAAGGTAAATGGTGCGCAGTGCAATTTCGCAATATCGCAATCGCAAGGAATGAGTGGTAGGCGTTAAAGGTAAAAGATAAATGTTGCGAAGTGAGAGTTGTGATTTTGCAATATCGCAATCGCAAGGAATGAGCAGTAAGCATTAAAGGTAAAAAGTGAATGTTTCGATTTGCGAACTGCGACATACGGTGGTGGGACTCTTGAGGAGCAAAGGCAGAGGTCGAGTTTTCGGTGGTTTGGAATGGTTTTTCACTTGTTTTTCGTAAAAAGGGTAGGCAGTCGTGAACAGAGGAAAACAAAGAAATAAGGTTGAAGGGCTTAAGTGTGTTCGAAAAAAAGGTAAGTGCAGGTGAAGCACACTTGCGGATTCATGCATGGGAAACACGAAGAAATGCGTGATGAAATAACGAAAGAGAGGCTTGGACTTGATAATACAATTTCTTCCAAAAACTTAGAACAAAAATAAATTTTGGCATGTGGGAAGGTCTACCCTGCTCGAACTCTATTGACAGAAATCAGAGGGGGGGATTTGACCACAGTTTTTGGATTTTCCCGTCTATTTTACTATGCATAAGCAATTAAAACTATAGCAGCACAAAAACTAAACAACGATGAAACTTATCAGAAGCAGATCTAACTTAAATGGCAGAAGAAAAAATAGCTGAATGACAGAAAGGAAAAGATAATACCAACAGAGAAGCTGAGGCACATGGATTGGGCCCTAACCCACGAGCCTAGCCCTCTAAAACTTAAATCAGTCGAATGAAACCAGTTTGCTCATTTCATAAAAGAATAACTGCATACATCTCTGAAATTTTGATCCCTGAATAAAATAAAAAGTTCAAGAGCTCACAACAATAGTTCTTTATGGAATCGAGACTAGAATAGACTAACTCTTCCTAGCTCTATCTCTGCTCTATTTATTTTACAGGGCAGCTACCAACAGCTACCTAAAAAAATGGTGATTGAGTCCACTTGACTCTTAGTGAACAAGGATTGAGTACACTCCTCTTTGAGTTGCTTGGCTGCCTCTGGAATTTGAATTGCTGGAGAGAATCCTTGGGATCCTTTGGCTGCCTTTGGAGTTCGAATTTCTGGAGAGAATCTAGGGTGGACAATCCTCCTATAATTCCTCCTTGTTGTCTCCTCCAAGTCTTTATGATAAAAGCTTTATAAAAATTCTTAATAAATCATGATTTTCTGCACTCAACCTCATATTAGGTACTCAGAGTATGTTAGCTTAAATCACCACCTATACTAGCATCATAACACCAAATAATAATAAAAATGTAAGAAAAAGATATCTATGAAGGCAAAAAGGTGACTATTAAACCCTCCAAATATGTCTAATGATGGATCTCATTAGTCAATCACGGTCAACCATGGTGCAACATCTCTTTGTCACAAAGATTGTCTTCATATAAAAATCAATCATGGTCAACCATGGTTTGATGTCGCAATGCAACAAAGATTGTCTCAATATGAAAATCAACCATGGTAAACCTTGGTCAACCATGTTTATTTTAGGGTTTATATACCTTGGGTTTATGACATTAATCCCTTGGGTTTATAATATTAATCCCTTGGGTTTAATAGTATTCCCTTCAATTAAATATTATTCCCTTGGGTTTATAATCCCTCGGATTTTAGTATTAATTCCTTGGGTTTATTATTCCCTTGGGTTTATATTATCAATCCCTTGGGTTTATTAATCTAAGGGTTCATATTTCTAGGGTTTATAATATAAATTCATTGGGTTTATATTATTAATAATCGCTTAGATTTATAATATTAAACCCAAGGGTTTATAATATTAATCCCTTGGGTTCTTGATATTAATCCCTTGGGTTTTTAATATTAATCTCTTGGGTTATCTTAGGGTTTATATTCCTATGGTTTAACATTAATGCTAGGGTTCAATGTTATTCCCTTAGGTTTACAATATTGTCACAAAGATTGTCTCCATATGAAAATCAATCATGGTCAAACATTATCCAACGTCACATTGTGACAAAGATGGTTTCCATATGAAAATAAATCATGGTCAACCATGGTCCAACGTCACATTGTGAAAAAAATTGCTTCCATATGAAAATCAATCCTGGTTAACCAAGTTTCAAGGTCACATTATGACAAATATTGTCTCAATATGAAAAAAAACCATGGTCAACCATGTTTATTTTAGGGTTTATAGTATTTCTCTTAGGGTTTATATACCTTGGGTTTACAATATTAATCCCTTCAGTTTAATATTTAATTCCCTTGGGTTTACAATCCCTTAGGTTTTTAGTATTAATCCCTTGGGTTTATAATATCAATTCCTTGGGTTTGTTAATCTAAGGGTTCATATTTCTAGGGTATTGTTATCACAAATAAATTTTTAATTTTTGATTGATAGGGTCATGTTGAAGCCTCGAAAATCGTTGCTTCAAACATCGGGGGATAACCACCTGGTCGGGACCTTAAGACAACTCCTTTTCCGTTAGGGATGGTGGCTCCGACTGGATTTATAGGACCAGTTTCCTACTAATTTGAATGGGTTGGAATGGAATGGTTGGATGAAGGGAAAGTGGGACTAAATGACTGAAATGAAAATACTAACTAATATAGTTTAAATACTGATAAAGAAATTCTAAAACTAACCTGGGTATCATATGTGAATACAACTTTAAATCGTTTCAATTGAACAATAACCAAAAAAATGTATTACAACTTAATTGAAATGTGCAGCAACAAATAAAGATAACTCTGTTTAAGAAATTAAACAGAGTTATATTAACATATTGTATTCATCATTGAATATTGTTTGCATATACTATGAAAGATAAATATTTCCACTATACTCAGAAATGATACATATGAAGAAATATTGTGAAACGAAGTACATATAAACGATAGCAAATTAAAAGAGAATATCATATAACAAAAGAAATTAACAGTGAATAGATAGAAATACCATATCCATCTTGAGAATTTCAAATGCAATCTGATACTGTAATCCAGCAATTTTGATGTAAAATCAACTTCAAGATACAGAAATGAAATTCTTAAAGATAATTCCGCATAGAATCACCAGATGCGATCCTTTATAAAATAATATAGAAGTAAATGGAGTACAAAAATGTAATCCCCAAGTCAAAAATATTACAAATTAAGGACCCCTTTCTAAATGCATGAAAGGGGTTTAAATAGGTACTTAACAAAACAAAATAGCTAAAACTATTCATATAATCTATCTAATATAAAAAAAACAAATCTAGAACTAAAATGCGATTTTGTAGTAGACTGACTCACTGATCATCAATTGAGGTGGATGTGAGAAGGTGGCAGATATTGAGCATATCTCGGACTTCTATTGGCCGACTCATTTTTGAATGTAACTTCCCAGTGTATGTAGCATCAGAGAATTCAGGAATGACACAATGAATAGCATTCAAAATGAATTTGATGGGCATCTGTTGGCTATGTGGCTTGATCAGATAAGTCCACATAATTTCCCATGAAATTCCTTGAAGTTTGCTAATATATTGATTTTTATTGATTATCTCTTCCTTCCATCTGGAATCATCTTCTTTTACTTTAGGTAACTTGCCTGGGGTACAATCTGAGATCAAATTGGTAGCGTACAAGCTGTCATTAATCAATTGTGTTGAATTATTCATTAAACCTTTAGCCCTTGATATGGCTCTTTCTGATTTCATCAACTGTTGTTCCCATTCCATGAATAAAATTTCCTTGTGTCTCTCTTCAATTCTAGGAAGATTAGCTTTTCTTCCCTGCTCTGTGTCCTGCCATGAAAGGAACTCAGAAAATTTATCATCAACATCGTCAATTTCTTGCCTAAGAGTGACTGATTTATCTATCAAAGATGAAGTTATTTCACACAAAGGCTCAATTTGTGTCAACTTTAGACAAAATTCATTTAACTGTTGAGTTAGAAATTTTTTTATTTCAAGAGCTTCAGTTTTGAATTGAGCTAACTTAGGATAATCCTTGAACTTGTCCAATGCTGATTGGAACATTTTTTCTTGTTCAATCTTTGAATTTCTCTCACTTTGCAGAATATTTTGTAGCTTTTCTACCTCTTGATTCAACTGTTGTTGTTTGTCCAAGGCTTGTTCATCAATATTCTTCTTTTCAAGGTTGAGCTGTTCTTCTAGTTGTTTAGTTCTGAGTTCTGCATCCTGTACTCACTGTTCCAACTGAAAAATCTTTTGTTGATTACAACATGTTCTTCAAAAATAGAAATTTGCATATCCTTTTGTTTTACCCGATGTATAACTTCGGAAGCTTTATCTATAGTGGCAGCACTATAGGCACTGCCATACTGAGACAATTTGGTGAGATCCTCAGATGGATCTACCTCAGCATTTTTATAAACAATATTTAGAAATTCCCCCTGTGATGCTAAAAGTGCATCTTGATCTGTTCTCCTTTTTTTTTGTTTTCTTACTACAGCCCTATGTTTGGGACTATAGAATATATCTAAAGGAAGATTTCTTCTATCTTTCGCATAATTTCTCTTGTGGGGTTTTCAGGAATGATTTCTACATCCTGATCATTGGGATTATCAACTTGAGAAATGTTTTGCTGTCCTATCTGCTGGACAAATTGTTGATATTGGCTCAACAAATTAGGAGAAACAATCAGTTCAGTATCTACTTGTCCTTCTGCATTATTATTTATATCTTTCTTGGGTTCCTGGTCAATGTTTTTACTTTTTTTTCTTCCTTTCTCAATATGTGCATGGGCATCAGTACCCATGCTCTCTTTTTTTGTTTGAACTAAATACTTCTGTGCATCTTTTTGAGCAGTCGTTTCTGTCTTGGCAGTGTCAACTTTGCTGTTGTCATCCTTTTTCCCCAGAACAGGATTAGCTCTTGTTACTTCCTTACCAGAAGTACTTCCTGCTTCTTTCTGTTGTGATGCTTTCTCCTATATGGGAGCTCTTAACTGATCAAGATGCACTTTAAGCAACCTTTGACTCCTAAACAACAACAAAAAATTCATGTCCTCAGCCTGCAACTTAGACTTGGCTGAATAAAAAACTTGGGATATATCATCCACAGAAACAAATAAATCATCAAAAATGTCTGGTTCATGTTCGAATCGAGCAATCACAACAGAGGTAGTAAAATCATACGCCACTTTCCTTGGGTCGTATTGCCTTCCAGGAATTGTTGAAAACTTAAGATCAGAAATCTTACCAACTTCTTTCTCAGCATGAGCGAAACTATTAAGAGTATAATCACCACACTTAAAAGGGAAAGTAGGCCACATAAGCTTTTTATTGCTTTTCAAAATTCTAGACATTCCTTCTACTGTTAGTTGATAAGAAATCTTTTAAGCTAACAGCTTATCTGGAACGTATAGGGGAGGAATATGTGGCTCGACAATACTCCCAAAAATTCTGATATAAGTGAATTTTTCTTCCCCGAACCAATATCCGATAGAGGACAAATCAATCTTGGATTTATTAGAAAGTATAGGAGGGAAATGACCAAAAATGGTTTGGTAAATTGGAATTAGAAAACCACGGCAGACTCTGTAAACATGAAGTTTTAAATGTTCTTTCCATAAGAATTTGTGATACACATGAATAGGGATAGGTTCTTTTGGAGTCCATTTCCAACCTAGCATGGGAAACTTGAAATTGAAACAGAGTGCGTTTAAGATATAAGCACACAAATGGAAAGGGGTGGAATTCCCTGAATTCTTGTCTTTTCTATACTCAAGAATTCGATTGGCTATCTTATCAGACAAAATGATAGTCCAATCCATAATTTCAGAACTAACAGCAGAATGAATTAACGGGACCATTTGAATAGAAAACCTAGCAGCATTATCATTTCTGAACAACCTAGACATCAGCGCTGCGGCATAACAATATGGAGGCAAGAGAGACTCCACAGAGTACATACCTGATGCCTCCTGCTTATGCTTCTCAGGTTTATTCCTCCATTCTTTGATTGGCTCTGCTTGGTTTGGATGTTCTTCAGCATATTCCTTAAGGAAGTCTTCGTTGTAAATCTTTTGCGGGTTGGGGAGGTGGTACATTGCTTTAATATCTTCTGCCCTGAATGACCCAAACATTGATCCAGAAGCAGAAACAAAAGTCCTGTTTTGAATGGTCACATTGTCAATGACCCATCTGATAACATCATAGTAGGGAAAAATGTTTGCCCGGGCAGCTACTCAGTGTAAAAATGAATTTTCCAATGCACTGAGTTGAGTTTCAGAGTCAGAGCCAGAATCTTCTTCATCGGGAACAGTTTCTTTAGGCACAATAACCCTAGGTTTCTCTTTTTCAATCAAATTTTATACATTCTCCCATGTCATCTTCCCCAATCCTTGACAGGAGGTGTCTGTGACTAGCTTGAGCTTTGATGGTTTCTCCTTGGGCGGCATGGTTAATACAGCGGGTTTTTGCAACAAAATCAGCTTTAGATTTTCTGCTTCTCTTTGACATTTCAGTGTCGAGAAAATTCTCTCTGGTTCTGCAAATGAAATGATTCGAATTTTTGTTCTGCAATTCAAATGAATGCTTTCAGCCGAAATAAAACACAATAATGGAACAACTATCCAAAGATATGTTTATTTAATTACCATCTAATCTCCCCGTATTTACAACATAAATGCTCTCCAAGGGGTCACATTCACGCATTGAGAACAAAATAACCCACGATCTTTTGTTTGATTTTCAATTAATGATAACGTACAATCAGAGATCGGCGCATGCTTAGAATAAATGTTAAAATTTTCTTTTGACTATTTGCGATGCGATGAATAAATATAATGCGAAATAACAATCGCGTCGCAAGTCTTCAATGGTGCGCAAAATAATACAATATAATTCATTGCTGATTTTCTGATTGCGACAATTGCATCGCAATTTGTTTAAAAAGGAAATGCGATAATGCTTTCTACCCAATCCCGGTCGCATCGGAGATTTAAAATGAAATGGACCGTTTAATGCTATCTCCAAAAATGCGATTGCGATTGAGCGCGATCGCATCGGAACTTTTAACGAAAGAAATGCAATACTTACACTATTCCGAAATGTGATTGCGATTGAGCGCAATCGCATCGGAACTTTTCAAAGCAAAAACAACTCTTTAAAAGAACTTTTCCGAATTTCCGATTGCTATTACTGTTCACTTTAACATATTGTTAAGTATAAAGTCTTTCTAATATGTTCAAATATGTTTAAAAGGTCTTTTAATTCATCGGATCGGAAAGTTTTTTGAAGTTTGTACACTTTGTGAATAAAAATGTGATATGCATTCTTTTATTCAAGGATCTTTTATTTCTATTTGGAAAAAAGATATAAAAAAGGGGACCTGTTTTTAAATGGAATTTATTATAAAATTTAAAAATGGGGAAGGTTGTTGTACAGTACAACAATTGACAATTCACTGGAAGAAACAGTTATATCTGAAAAAATGAAATGAATACTATATTTCTAATAAGTAAAAATTTCTAAAGATAATGAAAACTTTTCTTAAGATAATTCAAATAAAATCTACCTGTGAAAAAGAATATAAATCACTTACAATTTCTTTCTAATTCTTCAAGGGTAAAAACATTTTTGGGTTATCTCAAGCTTTGATTGGTTGATAATAATAAAGTAAGTGGATTTTCTCAAGTTTAGCTTATGTAATATACTCCATTATCATAGGTATTGCCTCTCCTACCAGCAAACGTTCATAGTCTCGACAGGGTTACCTTTTAACCATCAACCATTCATTGTCCCATCCAATTAAGATTATGACTCTTTAAAAAATAAATTCATAAGACATATTTTCTCATATTTTTTGTCTTTTTATTTATTTTTCTTAATTTAAGAGCCATTGTTCTGGCTTGGTAGCCAGTTAGTAACAATGTCATTCACTAGTTGTAATTAAACTGAACAAGTTGGCTCGTGATGACACCCTTGTCTTAATTTATAAGCAATTACCTTGTTTTGGTATGCAATATTGGTAATGTCGTTTCATTACTTCCTATGATCATGGTAAGCAGGCTCGTGATGAGACCTCTTATCTCCTAAATTTGGTCATATAATTTCTTGAGAATTACATTCTAAAAAATCACAATCGAAATGGATGGGGTGAAATAGTTGTATCCTTAAGAATAATTGGATGATAATTCACAGAGTTTTTTGTTTGCTAAAGCTTGAAAAAGTCTTTACTTTTTAAAGATAACCTTTCTTTGCTTAATAAACTTATAATGATTTATATTTTCCTCAAAGTTTCAAAAGATCATGCAAATGTTTTAAACACATTTTCAAAGTTTAAAATTTTATTTTAAACTATAAAAATTGTAATCAATTCCCCAAAAATTCTCACTTACATGAAATAAGTACTTATAACATTCTTTCCAAGACAACTTTCTAATAGTAAAAAGTCAATCAAAGACTTTTAACAACCTTTATTTACAAAAATAAATAAAAATTTGCAGAAAGGAATATGTACAAGTAAGAAGGGGTTACCTCCTTATGAAAAGAATTTCTTTAAGACAAGCTCGTTTATAGGAAGAGATTCTCTCTTTCCTGTTAAATCTTGAAGTATGAATGTATATGAGCCTATCTTTTCAGCAATCTGAAATGGTCCAAGCCACATCTTCTGAAATTTGGTATGCTTACCTTTTTCTTCATGTGCTTTATCCCATTTCAGAACTAGATCACCAATTGACAAATTTTTTGAGCTGGTGGAATTTGAATCAAAAGAAGATTTAACAAGTTGTTGATGTTTTTCATGAACACTTCTTGCTTTCTCTATATCCTCTTCTAATTTTAGGATTTGATCAAATCTCAATTGAATGGATGAGGAAGGATTTTCTTCAATGAATTGCACCAGGGCTAATGATGAAATAGCTAGATTTGATGGTATTACAACTTCTTTACCATAAACTAAATTGAAAGGTGAAGTTCCAATAGAAGCTTTAAGAGTAATACGATCAGCCCATAATGCAAAGATTAAAGACTTGTGCCAATTCTTCTGATTTTGATCAATAATCCTTTTAATGATTTTTATGAGATTTTTGTTGGTGGATTCTGCTAAGCCATTACCTTGTGGATAATAGTTAGCCGAATATTTCAATTTAAAACCTCTCTTAATTTCAAACTCCATTATACTATTACCAGATAAATAAGATGCATTGTCAAAGACCAGAGCTTTAGGTACACCAAACCTGGTAATGATGAATTGATCAATGAAATCAATAATTGCATCAGAATTGGCTACCTTTAGAGGAATTGCTTCTACCCACTTTGTAAAGTAATATGTTGCTGTCAGGATGTACTTATGCTGTTTGGAAGAATGAGGTGTTATCTCACCAATAATATCAAGCCCCCATTTCTCAAATGGTTGTTCAATGTTTACTGGATGTAGATGAAAAGTTGGCTTCCTCTGTCTTCCACTAGCAGTTTGGCAAATTTTGCACTTCCTCACATAATCATGAGTATATTTAAAAAGGGTAGGCCAATAATATCCAACATGGATGATTTTGTGAGTTGTGGCATCACCTCTAAAATGCCTGCCTGCTGGTCCATTGTGTAATTCCTGCAAAACTTTCTTTGCTTCAGTCTTTTCAAGACATCTTAGTAAGATTGAATCATAAATTTTCCTGAATAACACATCATCAATGATTTCATATTTAGTAGCCTTCAATCTTAAAGCACGTTTATTCTTATAGATGAGAATAGAAGGAGCATACCCATTTTTCAAGTAGAATATCATATCAGCGTACTGAGATTCTGAATCTGTAATACTTATCTGATTTACTTGAACAACGTTTTCTGGATCTTGATTTTCTAGTATGTTATGAGCTCCTGCTAATAATTTGCAAAAACCTTGTCCTATAACAATCTTTGCTAGTTTAATGTCAATATCATATTCTTGCAAAGTTGTCACCCAATTAGCCCTTTTTTCTCCTACTTCTCTTTGAATTAGTAATTGTCTTACTGCAGAGAAGGGAACAATAACCTTTGTGTGTGTTTTTAAGAGAAAAAGCCTAAAATGCTTGATTGACTTAAATACATTGAAAGCTTGTTTTTCAACATCAGAATAATTCAGCTCAGCTCCTTGCAGATTTGAGCTGAAGAAAGAAATTGGTGCTTCGATTTGTTGATCATTGAGCTGTGTTAAAACAACAGCATAGGATGTTTCGGTTGCCAAAGTATACAGAATAAAATCATTGGAAAAATTAGGAGTGTTTAATGTGGGTGCATCAATAATTGCCTTCTTGATTGCTTCAAAGGCTTCTTTTTCTTTATAACCCCATTTAAATATCGAATTTTTCCTTATCATATTCTGCATAGGTAAAACAATTTGAGAAAAATCTGGAAAGAATCTTTTTACAAAATTAATCTGACCTAAAAATGATTGTATGGACTTTTTATTGTGAGGTAAAGAAATATCAGAAATTTCTTTAACGCTGTCAGGATCGATGTATATACCATATTTTGACACAATAAACTCTAAGAGTTTTCCTTGATCAAGAGCAAAGAAAGATTTCTTTGGGTTTAAGGAAATACCAAATCTTCTACATCTTTCAAATATTTGTTTAAGATCATGTAAATGATTGGATCTCTTTTTTGAATAGAATGTTATGTCATCAAGATAAATAACAACTGATCTATTAATCAGACCCCTAAATGCTATGTCCATGGCTCTCTGGAAAGTAGCTCCTACATTCACTAAACCAAAAAGCATTTTCTGATAAACATAGGTTCCCCATTTGGTTCTGAAAGTGGTTTTCAACCTATCATCTAGATGCACTAGAATTTGATTATACCCTGAAAATCCATCAAGGAAGGACATGAGTTCAGAACCAGCTACCTTTTGAAGAATTATCTCTATAGTTGGCAATGGGAAATTGTCTTTTTGACATGCCTTGTTTAAATTCTTGAAATCAATACAGATTCTAATATCACCATTTTTCTTCCTGACAGGTACCATATTGGAAACCCAATTGGAATGCCTTACAGGAAAAATGATTTTGGCTTTCAAAAGTTTATTGAGTTCTGTTTTGATTTGATCTTCAAGATTTGGATGAATCTTTCTTAACTTCTGTTGCACAGGCTTAACATCAGATAGCATTGGAATTGTGTGTTGAATTACAGAAGTATCATAAGTCTTTAAATCCTCATAACTCCAAGCGAAGACATTTTTATATTTACTCAGAAGTTTAATGAAAACAGATCGTTCTTCTGGAGTTAAATTGAGCCCTAGATTAACATTCTGAGGTTTAGAATCAGAGCCAAGATTGAATAATTCAAACTTCAAAGTTGAACTTTGAATTTTAGCATTAGTAGCTATCTTGAATCTGTCTTTAATATCATAAAGATCCTCAAGTTTAACAACAGATTTAGGAATCAGATTTTCATTATTTCTTGAAGTAATTTGCAAATCATGATCATTTTCGTCAATAATTTGTTCATCATATGATTTCTCAGAAGTTAAGAAATTCAAAATATCTTGATCATGGTAGAATACTCTCCAGTTATTAATATTGTCTGGGATAGATGGGCGAAAAATCAACTCAACTGAAAATCTATCAGGACTACAATCTTCAGCAGGAAGGAGTTTGGACACAACATTAGCTAACAAATTAGCTGATGTATTTTGATTTATGGGAATAGAAGAGATATTAAATGCTAGAAATTGAGTGGTAAGATCCTGTACTAGAGTTTGATAATGTTTGAGATGTCCTGAAAGACAATGGATGGTATTCCTTACTTGTCTTATGACAATTTTCGAATCTCCATATACTTTCAGGTATTTTACATTTAACCCTATGGCTTTATAAAGCCCTTGAATCAAGGCCTCATATTCAGCAGTATTATTAGTGCACTCAAATTCTAATCTACTTGATAGCATAGTCTTCTCTCCCTTTGGATCAATTAGGACACATCTTGCTCCTACCCCATCATTAGATTTCGATCCATCAAAATATAGTGACCAAAATAAAATTTTATCAACAGGTTTATCTACAAAAGAATCAGAAAAATTAACAATTCTAGAAGAATCAGATTGCGAAAAAATTTCAATTTGAGAAACAAAATTATTTACAAAGAATGGTGATTGTGGTGCAGTAAAATTTCCAAGAAAAGACTCGGCAGAATAACCTCCAAGAATATTATTGTTGAAAGCTACAGGTTCGTTAGGTTGTTCAAACTCAGTCACAGTGTGCATCATATGTTTTTCTCGCTCGATTTTAATTTGATTTGGTTTTCCCTTGTAGGGAAGCCACATATGTGAATAATCAGTAGCGATGTAACCATTAAGTTTTGCAGATCAGCCCCTGCTTAAGACTAACCCATAGAATTCCGGAATATCTGCAATTAGAATATCAATTCTTTGGACAATCCTAGGGTCATAAGCTAGTCTAATGGTAACTGAATTTATTTCTCCAATAACTTGAACTTTAGAGCGATCCAATTGTACAATATGAACAACAGACTTCTGTGGTTCAATATTCAATTTAGCACAGACTGAAGACGACATTATATTGGAAGATGCTCCTGAATCAATCAAACAATTATGCAAATTCTTATTGTAGATTTTATAGGTTAGCAGAAATGGAGGTGTCTGGGAACCTGATCTTTCTCCAATAAGAACAGTGTCGGATGCATCTACTTTGTCTGGTGGCTTACCAGTACCTTTAGCTGCTTTAGCTACTACGCCACTTGGTAGAGGAGCAATAGGTGTAGCATTTAACTCTTTTAATAACAACTTTTGTTGATGTTTGAGTTTGTTGAGTTCATGTAATGAGATATTCGCTCTAGTCTTTTTCATGTCCTCAACAATATTATAGTCCATCGGATCTGATACTACTGGAGTTTTGGATGATGATGTGGGAGGATTGGAAGATGATGGTTGATTCTGAGTGGGTAATGAAGAAGTCTTTTTTGCAGGAGTTTTGTCTTTAATACTTGGAGTTGTAGTTTTCTTCTTTGGAACAGTTTGAACAGGTTCCGATGTAGTTTTGCTCCTGGTACTTACAGGCATAGCTTCTTGTTCCATTTCATTATCTGAATTAGGGAGAATGAAATCCCACATTCCATTTAGTTCAGCTGCTTCTTCCCCTTCATCTTCTTCATCTAACATTAGAGGAATTTCTTCTTCTTCTTCATCTTCTGATTCTGCATTGGAGATTGCATTAAGAGGTTTTGATTCAGTTTGATTTCTCTTGAAATTTCTAAATGGTCTCTTTGTAGAAGTCTCCGCTACTTGTTTTTTAATCTCAACCATCTCATTGGACATGGTTTTAAGAACTTTTTTCAAACCTTCCATGTCAAATGGATCTCTTGGTGTTTTCTTCTTGGAATCATCTTTAAAAGTGACTTTCTTTGATTTTCTTTCATCAATAGCGTTTTTCTTATCAAGAGCAATCATTCGCTTTTCCACTGAAATAGCTTCCTTCATATTTTCAGCTAAATTTGGTTTTGCAGCTCTATCTACGAAAATTTCTATATTTGAGGGTAAAGCATTAATGTACCATTCACTTCTAACTTGTTCACTAGGTTTAGACGTTGCAGGGATCTTGTTCAAGAGTTTATTAAATCGTGAGTTGAAGTCTTTAATGGGTTCCTTTGATTGAGTCTTTAAATCGGAGAGATCATTAATTAGGGTAGCAACTGATCTATCATCTCCATATTTAGTTAAAAATTGTTCTTCAAACATATCCCAATCAGTGATAGAATCAGCAGGTAAGGAAAAGTACCAAGATCCTGTTGTTCCTTGTAAAGTATAGGGAAATAATCGAACTACAACATCTTCATGCTCCACTTGATTCAGATTTATAGCAAGCATGAAGTTATTGATATGTTCTTCTGCTGATACACCACTATCTGGACTAAACTTTGGGAGCCATTTTTCAGGATGATTAGGTAGATCATGCAAAGGTGCAGCCATATTGACAGCTCTTGGTCTGGTCCATGGTCTTTGTGCTGGTTGTGCTATTCTTGTAACGATGGTAGATGAACTAGAAGGGATAACTGGTATATGAGTAATAACAATTGAAGTACCAGAAGAGACAATTAATGTTTGAGTAGATATAGTTTGAGGAGATGAATATTAAGCAAATGAAGTTTGAA
Organism: Pinus albicaulis; assembly: GCA_034641835.2. NCBI lineage: Eukaryota > Viridiplantae > Streptophyta > Pinopsida > Pinales > Pinaceae > Pinus > Pinus albicaulis. The sequence continues at coordinate 337,724,704 of CM076569.1, forward strand.
CAGAGGAGGAAGATTGAGCAGATGTAGATGAGACTACTGTACTTTCCTAATTTGGAGCTTGGGAAACAGATGACTGAATATGCGATGAAGAACTAGTACCACTTTCTGTTTCCGATGGAGTTTTTCTTACTTTGACTCTACTAGGTATAGGAAATTATTTTGGGGAAATTCCAAGTTTTTCACTTTGTGATCTAGTAAGAGGTCTGGAAGAAACAAACTGTGAAGTGACACTACCTCCAGATAATTCCGATTTTTCTAAGGATAATGAGAAACCTTGAAGTTTATGGGTAAAGGCCTCAACTTCAGAGGATTCAAGAGTTGGATTATCTGATTGTTCTGAAACTTTGGTAGTGGGTGTTTGAATACTTTTCTCAATTTCTTCTTTTGTGATTTGAGATGTGGAAGAAATTGAAGGTGATGAGGGTGATGTGCTCTTAGAATGACTTTCGGATTTAGATTTATCTGCCATTCATAGCTTATGGCCCTCCTTTTAGCGCCAAAAATGTTGAAGCCTTGAAAATCGTTGCTTCAAACATCGAGGGATAACCACCCGGTCGGGACCTTAAGACAACTCCTTTTCCATTTGGGATGGTGGCTCCGACTGGATTTATAAGACCATCTTCCTACTAATTTGAATGGGTTGGAATGGAATGGTTGATGAAGGGAAAGCGGGACTAAATGACTGAAATGAAAATACTAACTAATCTAATTTAAATACTGATAAAGAAATTTTAAAACTAACTCGGGTATCATATGTGAATACAACTTTAAATCGTTTCAATTGAACAATAACCATAAAAATGTATTACAACTTAATTGAAATGTGCAGCAACAAATAAAGATAGCTCTGTTTAAGAAATTAAACAGAATTATATTAACATATTGTATTCATCATTGAATATCGTTTGCATATACTATGAAAGATAAATATTTCCACTATACTCAGAAATAATATATATGAAGAAATATTGTGAAACGAAGTACATATAAAAGATAGCGAATTAAAAGAGAATATCATATAAGAAAAGAAACTAACAGTGAATAGATAGAAATACCATATCCATCTTGAGACTTTCAAATGCAATCTGATACTGTAATCCAGCAATTCCGATGTAAAATCAACTTCAAGGAACAAAAATGCAATTCTTAAAGATAATTCCGCACAGAATCACCAGATGCGATCCTTTATAAAAGAATATATGAGTAAATGGAGTACAGAAATGTAATCCCCAAGTCAAAAATATTACAAATTAAGGACCCATTTCTAAATGCATGAAAGGGGTTTAAATAGGTACTTAACAAACAAAACAACTAAAACTATTCCTATAATCTATTTAATATCAAAAAAAAAATCTAGAACTAAAATGCGATTTTGTAGTAGACTGGCTCACTGATCATCAGTTGAGGTGGATGTGCAAAGGTGGCAGATATTGAGCATATCTTGGACTTCTGTTGGTCGACTCATTTTTGAATGTAACTGCCCAATGTATGTAGCATCAGAGAATTTAGGAATGATACAATGAATAGCATTCGAAAGGAATTTGATGGCCATCTGTTGGCTGTGTGGCTTGATCAGATAAGTCCACATAATTTCCCATGAAATTCCTTGAAATTTGCTAATCTGTTGATTTTTATTGATTATCTCTTCCTTCCACCTGGAATCAGCTTCTTTTACTCTAGGTAACTTTCCTGGGGTACAATTTGAGATCAAATTGGTAGCGTACAAGCTGTCATTAATCAATTGTGTTGCATTATTCATTAAACCTTTAGCCCTTGATATGGCTCTTTCTGATTTCATCAACTGTTGTTCCCATTCCATGAATAAAATTTCCTTGTGTCTCTCTTCAATTCTAGGAAGATTAGCTTTTCTTCCCTACTCTGTATCCTGCCATGAAAGGAACTCGAAAACTTTATCATCAGCATCGTCAATTTCTTGCCTAAGAGTGACTGATTTATCTATCAAAGATGAAGTTATTTCGCACAAAGGCTCAATTTGTGTCAACTTTAGACAAAATTCATTTAACTGTTGAGTTATAAATTTGTTTATTTCAAGAGCTTCAGTTTTGAATTGAGCTAACTTAGGATAATCCTTGAACTTGTCCAATGTTGATTGGAACATTTTTTCTTGTTCAATCTTTGAATTTCTTTCACTTTGCAGAAGATTTTGTAGCTTTTCTACCTCTTGATTCAACTACTGCTGTTTGTCCAAGGCTTGTTCATCAATCTTCTTCTTTTCAAGGCTGAGTTGTTCTTCTAGCTGTTTAGTTCTGAGTTCTGCATCCTGTACTCGCTGTCCCAACTGAAAAAACTTTTGTTGATTACCTGCAACCTGTTCTTCAAAAATAGCAATTTGCATATCCTTTTGTTTTACTAGCTGTGTAACTTTGGAAGCTTTATCTATAGTGGCAGCACTATAGGCACCGACATACTGAGACAATTTGGTGAGATCCTCAGATGGATCTACCTCAACATTTTTATAAACAATATTTAGAAAATCCCCCTGTGATTCTAAAAGTGCATCTTGATCCATTCTCCTCATTTTTCTTTGTTTTCTTACTATAGCCCTATGTTTGGGATTGTAGAATATATCTAAAAGAGGAATTTCTTCTATCTTTAGCATAATTTCTCTTGTGGGGTTTTCAGGAATGATTTCTACATCCTGATCATTGGGATTATCAACTTGAGAAGTGTTTTGTTGTCCTATCTGCTGGAAAAATTGTTGATATTGGCTCAGCAAATTAGGAGAAACAATCAGTTTAGTATCTACTTGTCCTCCTGCATTATTGTTTATATCTTTCTTGGGTGCCTGTTCATTGTTTTTACTTTCTGTGCTTTCTTTCTCAATATGTACATGGGCATCAGTACCCATGCTCTCTTTTTCTGTTTGAACTAAAGAATTTTGTGCATCTTTTTGAGCAAACGTTTCTATCTTGGCAGTGTCAGCTTTGTTGCTATCATCCTTTTTCCCCAGAACATGATTAGCTCCTGTTACTTCCTTACCAAAATTACTTCCTGCTTCTTTCTGTTGTGATGCGTTCTCCTGTATGGGAGCTCTTAACTGATCAAGAGGCACTTTAAGTAACCCTTGACTCCTAAACAACAACAAAATTTTCATGTCCTCGGCCCGCAACTTAGACTTGGCTGAATCAAAAACCTGGGATATATCATCCACGGAAACAAATAAATCATCAAAAATGTCTGGTTCATGTTCAAATCAAGAAATTGAAACAAAGGTAGTAAAATCATACGCCACTTTCCTTGGGTCGTATTGCCTTCCAGGAATTGTTGACAACTTAAGATCAGAAATCTTACCAACTTCTTTCTTAGCATGAGCGAAACTATTGAGAGTATAATCACCACACTTAAAAGGGAAAGTAGGCCACATAAGCTTTTTATTGCTTTTCAAAATTCTAGACATTCCTTCTCCTGTTAGTTGATAAGAAATCTCTTGAGCTAACAGCTTATCTGGAACGTATAGGGGAAGAATATGTGGCTCGACAATACTTCCAAAAATTCTGATATAAGTAAATTTTTCTTCCCCGAACCAATCTCCAATAGAGGACAAATCAATCTTGGCTTTATTGGAAAGTCTAGGAGGGAAATGATAAAAAATGGTTTGGTAAATTGGAATTAGAAAACCATGGCAGACTCTGTAAACATGAAGTTTGAAATGTTCTTTCCATAAGAATTTGTGATACACGTGAATAGGGATAGATTCTTTTGGAGTCCATTTCCAACCTAGCATGGAAAACTCAGAATTGAAACAGAGGGCGTTTAAGATATAAGCACAAAAATGGAAAGGGGTGGAATCCCCTGAATTCTTGTCTTTTCTGTACTCAAGAATTCGATTGGCTATCTTATCAGACAAAATGACAGCCCAATCCATAATTTCAGAACTAACAGCAGAATGAATTAACGGGACCATTTGAATAGAAAACCTGACAGAGTTATCATTTCCGAACAACCTACACATCATCGCTGCGACATAACAATATGGAGGCAAGAGAGACTCCACAGAGTACATACCTGATGCCTCCTGCTTATTCTTCTCAGGGTTATTCCTCCATTCTTTGATTGGATCTGCTTGGTTTGGATGTTCTTCAGCATATTCCTTAAGGAAGTCTTCATTGTAAATCTTTTGCGGGTTGGGGAGGTGGTACATTGCTTTAATATCTTCTGCCCTGAATGACCCGAACATTGATCCAAAAGCAGAAACAAAAGTCCTGTTTTGAATGGTCACATTGTCAATGACCCATCTGATAACATCATAGTAGGGAAAAATGTTTGCCTGAGCAGCTACTCGGTGTAAAAATGAATTTTCCAATGCACTGAGTTGAGTTTCAGAGTCAGAGTCGGAATCTTCTTCATTGGGAACAGTTGCTTTAGGTACAATAACCCTAGGTTTCTCTTTTTCAATCAAATTGTATACATTCTCCCATGTCATCTTCCCCAGTCCTTGACAGGAGGTGTCTGTGACTAGCTTGAGCTTCGCTGGTTTCTCCTTGGGCGGCATGGTTAATACAGGGGCTTTTGCAACAAAAGCAGCTTAAGATTTTTTGCTTCTCTTTGAAATTTCAGTGTCGAGCAAATTCTCTCTGGTTCTGCGAATGAAAGGTTTCGAATTTTTGTTCTGCAATTCAAATGAATGCTTTCAGCCGAAATAAAACACAATAATGAGAACAACTATCCAAAGATCTGATTATTTAATTACCATCTAATCTCCCCATATTTACAACATAAATGCTCTCCAAGGGGTCACATTCACGCATTGAAAACAAAATAACCCACGATCTTTTGTTTGATTTTCAATTAATGATAACGTACAATCAGAGATTGACGCATGCTTAGAATAAATATTAAAATTCGCTTTTGATTCTTTGCGATGCGATGAATAAATATAATGCGAAATAAAAATCGCATTGCAAGTCTTCAATGGTGTGAAAAATAATACAATATAATTCATTGCCAATTTTCCGATTGCGACAATCACATCGCAATTTGTTTAAAAAGGAAGTGTGATAATTCTTTCTACCCAATCCCGATCTCATCGGAGATTTAAAATGAAATGGACTGTTTAATTCTATCTCCGAAAATGCGATTGCGATTGAGCGTGATTGCATCGGAACTTTTAACGAAAGAAATGCAATACTTACACTATTCCGAAATGCGATTGCGATTGAGCGCAATCGCATCAGAACTTTTCAAAGCAAAAACAACTCTTTAAAAGAACTTTTCTGAATTTCCGATTGCGATTACTGTTCATCTTAACATATTGTTAAGTATAAAGTCTTTCTAATATGTTCAAATATGTTTAAAAGGTCTTCTAACTCATCGGATCGAAAAGTTGTTTGAAGTTTGTACACTTTTTGAATAAAAATGTGATATGCATTCTTTTATTCATGGATCTTTTATTTCTATTTGGAAAAAAGATATAAAAAAGGGGACCTATTTTTAGATGGAATTTATTCTAAAATTTAAAAATGGAGAGGGTTGTTGTACAGTACAACAGGTCACTAACCTAGTTTCATTTTGTCTCATAAAGTTGTTTCATGAAATTGATAAGAAATTCATGAAATGGTATTTATCCTAAGTCTAGAATACTCCATTAGTCACGTCATCTCAGTAAAATCTATCAAATTCCACCTTAGGCTCACATGCATTATTTCAAATTGAGGTAGTGGCCACCTGTCTGCTTTTTCACGGTTCTGCAGCAAATATAATTGCAAACAGGCATATTTCGCTACGGAATCACCTGACCAGTCTGTAGCAAATATGTCAGTTTTATAATTGAATACGCCGCAGAATCATGTTTTTCTGCACCAAAATAGAGGATGATGAGCTATCAATTTTCTAGTGGTTTAGGATAAATTTGAGGTCATGTAATTGGTTATTACAGTCATCCAAGCATGCAAAATCATAAGTACCATCCATCACTACCTTTCACCCCTCCCATTTGTCATCATTCTCTCCACATTCGAATTTCATTTTTTAAACCTATCTCCAAAGCACCTCTTTGTCATCTTCCCTTCGAGCTTTGTATGCAGCAATTGATTATGATCTTTGAAGAGTCTAGTCCTACCACAAGCAACTTGTTGTTCAATATTTTTCCTTGCAGGTGTCATAGTTCAAGAAGGAAACATGGTTATAAAATAAGATGGCCATGAAGAAGAAAACGAACAAAGGGGGATTCTGGGTGAGATATGAACCCATGGACCTCAAGCTACTCAATGAAGACCCCAAATTTGTTGAAGCCTTCAACAATGTTGGATGCCTGAAATTCTGGCAAAAACTTCAAGGTTTTCATGCTAAGGTATCAAAGGATTTTGCAGTAAATTTCACAAGCACAACTTCGAAGGTGGGGGTTCTAAACTTTACCGTGTCACCTGAGACCATTTTTCAAGCCACATAGATACCAAGAGAGGGTGAAGAGTGGTTCAAAGCCACTAAGTTCAAGATGCAGAGTTGTGATGAATTTTTAAAACCATAACACATTGGAGCTAACATGGCATCCTGAATTCCAAGGAGCTACATGAAAGACAACTACTCAAAATTGTTGTTTGTAATTCAAAAATACTTTACTTGTGAGGGGAGATTTCATATGGTTTACCTGTACCATTTCAGGATTTTATTGCACTTCACAGGTAAGCCATCTCTTGATCTTCCCTTCTTCTTGTTTAGGAGTTTAGGGAAAATGTCTGACAAGGTTCAGGCCAGAGAAGAAAGCAGTGAGACATCAATTTTCCACCATGGTTTGATTAAAATCCTAGTGTTGGAGGAGTTGAAGAAATTAAACAAATATTGGGCTACCTTTCTTTTCCTCAGTGATTATGAGGTTGATTCAGTGACACCCAAGAAAACCCCAAAGTCAAAAGTTACTCCAAATAAAAATGATCAATCTGAAGTTGGGAAAGAGGGTGTAAATGTAGAAGAGATAGAGCCCATTATAGATCCAATGGATATTGAAACAGAACCTGTACAAGGGGTAGAAATCCCACAGCCTTCACCTACAAGCAACAAACAAAAGATCAGTAAGCAAGGCCATAGAAGGATAACCAGAAGTCAAACAAGTGGAAAGGGAAACCTTGAAGTAATCCTTAAAGCTATAGATATTGAGGAGACTCTAGTGGTCAGAGCTGAAGACATTGAAGGTGACAAGAAGAAAAAGAAATGTATGACTGTTAAAAATCTTAATTTTGCAGGAGAAGATGTAGGTTTCATTTTTCAGCCAAGGAAACCACTAACTAGGTTGTAAGTTGAAAAGGGTGTCATAGAAAATAAGAAGACAGGATATTCTGAAAAAAGGCAAGCAGCCTATCACAGAAGATATTATTGATTTGTTTCCAGCAGCAGAGGAGGTCATTGTGAAAAGGAAAGGTAAAGAGAAGATGGTGGAAAAAACTGAAGTGCAGTTACTAAAATAATAATTAAGAGAGGCTAGAGAAGAGGTCATTAAGATCAAATTAGAGTTGCAGGAAGCCAAGGTAGACAAAAAGCTAATGGAATATTTCAAAGAAGAAGTAAATGAGCGGCTAAACCAATATGATGAATCATTAACCAATGCCAAGAAGCTGCTGAAAAGGACACTTCCTTTGAGAAGAGTAATGAAGCACACCATAAATAGAAATTTATGGTTACAATCTGAAAGGAAGAAGCTCAAAATCCAGTTCAAAGAGTTATAGGATCAAATGGAGATGATATAGCCAGAATTGAAGAAGAGAGGCCTTAAAATCACATTGATAAATGAACTTGAAGAGTTACGGCCTCCTATTGCTAAAGATGAAGTTCCCAAAGCTTGAGGAATAGATCTAATATCTTTTTGATATTTTCCAGCACTCAGAAATCAGCATTTCCAAATCCAAAATTAGAATTTTGAAGAAAAGGGAAATTTTGAGTTTTCTGCCAATTAGGCAATTTCGTAGCAAATCCTGGGCTTGAAGCCCAGATTTCGCTATGAAATCCCTGTAGGTGACTTTTTGTTGAAAATCATAGTTTTGGTCGAAATCAAAGAGGGAAAAATTCTGTATTTAGCGTCTTTTGTCCAACAAACATCTCCAAATCAAGAAAGAAGGCTAACAATTGGCATAGATAGGTAAAGTCGATTTTCTACAAAATCACGCTATGAAATTGCCTTGTTTTCCCCTGTTTCTGTAGTAAGCAACATTTATTAGCAATTTGGTGTTTTGAAGGTTCATTGGAGGTTAGCCAGCCACATGTAGAGTTTAAAGAGTATCAGTGGAACATTCCAGTAGAGGTTTGGTCTTTGACAAAGTTGTCTTTTTCACCATCTCAGCATAAAGACAGTCAACAAATATCATGACACCATTTTCCTTAAAAATAGGATGACTGTTTTCCTAGTTTAGTGGAGGCAGTAAGGTCTTAATCATGGTTAGTGCCACTTAAGCACATAACCATCTTCGATGTAAATAGCATGTCTTTTCAGTTATTTGATGTAATAAATGAGAGGAAGAGTCCTAATAGGTCTCTAAGTGATAAATTCATTAGGTGTCTTTCTCATTCTCAGGTATCTAGTTTCTTGATAGGTGTCAACACAAGTAGTTTGATGATCTAGACATGTGGGCAAATCCAATGTAAGTTGACTAAAGCCTATTAATAGACAGAAATTCGAAGAAATAGGGTTGGAGGATGCTATTCTACACTACTTCTATTGTAAATTTTTTATGATCAGTAATATACAGTGATTGTGTCTTTCTTCTTCACCTGAGATTCATTTGGTGTTTCATGAGCATTTATCTTATGTATCTAATTATTTTGCTTTCAATATCTTGATGTTTAATTACTCAGAATTCATGTACATCATGCTCTAATTCCCTTTAGACATTAAGATGTTGTATATATGTGTGTGTTTTCCTTTCATTGAAAAATCTGCATGCCTCAGCTTCAACAAGGAGAACCATATCACTGAATTTCCTAACACTGACTCCATAAGCCCAATGGTAGTAAACCCTAAACATTTTTCACTTGCATACAAACACATTCAAGACACTATTACAAAGTTAGCCATCTGATTAGATCATATTTGAACAAATCATAGTTACTTTTGAGAGAGCCCTCTCAGGTTGAAAAAGCTAATTTTCAGTCAGAAGTTGGTTTGAAAGAGTTACTCTAGGTTGTCTAGTGGAGTAGCCCATCTGTACCAACTTAGTGATAACATGTATAATATTACTCATAGTGTTTATAATAATAATCCTATGGTTTAATATAAATCTTTTGGGATTATAATCATGGTCAACCGTGGCCAACCATCGTCCAATGTCACATTATGACAAAGATTGCCTCTATATGAAAATCAATCATTTTCAACCATGTTCCAACATCACATTGTGACAAATATTGTCTTAATATGAAAATCAACCATGGTTAACAATGGTCAACCATGGTCCAACTTCACATTGTGATAAAGATTGTCTAAATATGAAAATCAATCATGGTTAACCATTGTCAACCATCATCAACCATGGTCCACTATCACGTTGTGGCAAAGATTATATCAATATGAAAATAAGCCATGGTCAACCATGGTCCAACGTCACAATGTGACAAAGATTGTCTCAATATAAAAATCAACCATGGTAAACCATGTTTATTTTAGGGTTTATAGTATTTATCTTAGGGTTTATATACCTAGGGTTATAATATTAATCCATTGAGTTTTATTCCCTTGGGTTTTTAATCTAAGGGTTTATAATATTAATCTCTTGGGTTTATTAATCTAAGGGTTCATATTATTCATAGAGTTTATAATTTCAATATAAATCCCTTGGGTTTATAAGTGTGGTCAACCATGGTCCAACATCACATTGTGACAAAAATTTTCTGAAAATGAAAATCAACCATGGTCCAATGTCACATTGTGATAAAGATTGTCTCGATATGAAAATCAATCATGCTCAACCATGGTCAACCATTGTCTCACTATGAATATCAACCAGTTCAACCATGGTTGAACGTCACATTGTGAGAAATATTGTCTCAATATGAAAATCAAACATAGTCAACCATTGTCAACCATGGTCAATAACCATGGCCACATTGTGACAAAGATTGTCTCATGGTCTAATGTCACATTGTGACAACCACGGGAAACCATGGTCCAACGTTGCATTGTGACAAATATTGTCTCAACATGAAAATCAACCATGGTCAACCATGGTGCAACATCTCTTTGTCACAAAGATTCTCTTCATATGAAAATCAGTCATGGTCAACCATGGTCCAATGTTGCATTGTGACAAAGATTGTCTCAATATGAAATTCAACTATGGTAAACCTTGGTCAACCATGTTTATTAAAGGGTTTATAATAGTTATCTTAGGGTTTATATATCTTGGGTTTATAATATTATTCCCTTGGGTTTTTATTATTAATGCCTTGAGTTTATATTATCAATCCTTTGGGTTTATTAATCTAAGGGCTCATATTTCTAGGGTTTATAATATAGATTCTTTGGGTTTATTGATGCTTTGGGTTTATAATATTAATAATCGCTTACGTTTATAATATTAATCCCAAGGTATTATAATATTAATCTCTTTTGTTCTCAATATTAATCCTTTGGGTTTTTAATATTAATCCATTGAGGCTTTAATATTAATCCCTTGGGTTTATTAATCTTAGGGTTTATATTCCTATGGTTTAATATTAGTGTTAGTGTTGAGATTCAACAAGATGATGAGCTTAGTGAAAATTACCGCAGGCTATTTTTAGGTGTATGTCTATTTTTATACATGGTGAGCATATTCTATAAGTTGCAGGATGTTATATGTAGATGGTTGGTCAAATGTGGAAAATAGATGAAATTCTATTTTTAGAATATTGGGCGAAGTCTATTTATAGATCGTCAATCTAAAAATAGGCGCATGTCGATTATTATTAACCCTTAATAATAATCTGACAATAAATATCAACTTATTCTCTTGGAGCATTTTATTTCAGTGAACAGATTTGGCAAATCAGTGGGCTGAAGGAATTACGCAATTCCTAGGGTTATTGGTGACTTATGCATGGAGGACTCAGTTAGAACTACAGTGGCAAAGTTATGACATAGTTGGAAGAGTAGTTATGGGAGTTGTTATTCAGTTTAACTCAGTTAAGTGAGTTAAACTCAGTTGAGCTAGTTGTATCTAGTCTAACTGAAAGATACACTAGTGAGAGTTAAGTGAATTAATTAGTTAATTAATTCACAACTAATAGCTCACTAACAACTGAAAAAATAAGCAGTTAACTACTTGCATGTCAGTTCCAGTGGAGATCCAGTGGAGAGATAGGTGAAAGGGTGAGATGGAATATCTGTTGTGACTATAGTGATGCATTTAATGCATCTGACACACATTGGAATTGCCAATTAGGATTGCGCAGTCAAGGCAAGGCCAATTCGAATTCATTCAAGGGTCTTCTTCAACAGGGATTGCACAGTGGAGGCAGGCTGTCAGGAGGCAAGAAATTGGTGCATAGCTATGCAAATTTCTGCATAACAGTGTGTAATGATTTTTTATTGTACTAAGAGTTTGATGTACTAAGCTTTGTATGATATTATTACATGATTCCATTGATATACATAATATATGATAGTTGGGGTTTTTAGCTTTAAGCTTTCTTGTTAAACAACTGTGTTTTATGCGATTAAATTTATTCACATGTGTTTGCAATTGAGTTTTAAATTTCCACAAGTTTAACAATGGAAGGATTATGTATTTAGCAAGAAGATAAATATTGTTAGATCGGGAGAATCTGGTAATACATCAGTATTAATATATTTTTACATGGTATCGAAGTAGTATTGATCACTGGAGATTGCAATTGTGAATAAGTGTTGAGTTTTGTGCTGGTGGACAATTTGAATTTGATGCAAAAATTTCTTGGTGCAACAGTTGAGTATTCATTGAAATGTCTTTCAATGGGTTGCGATTGGAGTATGCCCTTGAGGGTAGCTCGAATTACATACCCTGGAAGGATAGAATAGAGGCGGTGCTTAAAGATAATGGACTAAAGGAGTTCATCGATAGCGATGTTCCTAAGCCTGTTTCTAGCGATGTTGCAGGACTTGACGCATGGAAAAAGAAGGTAGCAAAGACAAGAAGAATTCCATTGGAAGGTGTGAAGGACCATATTATGTCAAGCCTTCACGGGAAAGCCACTCCAATTGCAATGTGGAAGGTTTTGACAGATCTTTTCCAAAGCAGCAGTGACCATAGGAAGTTGGCACTGAAATATAAGCTCAGAAAAATAAAAATGGAGAAGGGCAACAATATTCCAAAATATCTCACGAAGTTTGTCCAATGTAGGGATGAACTAGGAAGTGTGGGGATTAAAGTTGCGGATGATGACTTGGTGAGCTTGGCTCTCCTTGGGCTTTCGAAGAGTTGGCATAGCTACGAAGACTTTGTCAATGGACGGGAGAAACTGCCGGATTGGGAGCTACTTTGGTTGGATCTTGTGCAGGAGGAGATAACGCGGAATACCAAGGATGGCTCTTCATCTAAGAATGATGATGAAGAGAATTGCGCTTTGAATGCCAAAGCAAGGAAAGGGAAGGGGAAGAAATCCCATCCAAAATCCGAGGCTAAAGGCAAGAAGGTGGATTTGTCCAAAGTGAAGTGTTTTCACTGTCACAAACATGGGCATCTCGCCACTAACTGCCCACAGAAAAAGAAGAAAAAGAAGGCTGTTGGAGCTGTAGCTGGAGAGGCCTTAGCCTCGCAATTTGAACTTTATTTCCCCTTGATCGCGTGCTTGGTTTCAAGCGCAATGGGATCGGTGTGGTATCTTGATAGTGGTGCATCTTTCCATATGGCGGGAGACAATGAGTTATTTAGTGAATTGGAGGAGAAGGATCTCCAAATGCATATAGAGATGGGCGAAGATGGTAGATACAATGCGATTGGAATTGGAACCATTACCTTTGAGAGGGAGTTAGGTAAACCATTTCTATTGAAAGATGTTATGCATGTTCCAAGTCTGAAGAAGAACTTGGTCTCGAACGCAATGTTGGAAGACAGAGGTTATGACGTTGTTTTCAGCGAGGGAAAAGCTTTCCTTCGACATAAAACAATGGGTCAAACCAAGAGGATAGGGATTCGAGTTAAGAATCTCTACATGCTGGAGGTAGATGGTTGCGCTGCAATGATGGGCAAAGCACAAGAAGTGGTGAGCCGGGATGAGGGCGAATTATGGCACAGGAGATTGGGTCATCTTCACCATGGTGCCTTGAAGATTTTGCAGCAGATTTATACTGGACTTCCCAAGGGTACTCTTGCACAGTCAGATCAGTGCAAGGGATGTACTATGGGTAAGTTTGTAAAGACCACCTTTCATGAGAAGGAGAATCGTGCTTCAGTGATCCTGGAGAGAATTCACACAAACATGTGTGGACCTTTCTCGGTTGCTTCAACAGAAAAACACAGGTATTATGTTATATTTGTTGATGATTATTCTCGTAGATGTTGGATCTTCTTCATATAGAAGAAGAGTGAAACATTCTCAAAGTTCTGTGAGTTTAAAGCATTGGTGGAGAAGGAGTCGGGGAAGCAAGTGAAGGCTCTGTGGAGTGATAATGGTGGTGAATATATCTCGAACGAATTCAAATACTTCTATAGCAAAGAAGGAATTTGAAGAGAACTCATAGTGCCTCATAACCCACAGTAGAATGGAGTCGCGGAGAGGAAGAACATAATGATCGTGGGTGTTGCACGAGCTATGCTACATGACCAGGGCCTACTAATGCACTTGTGGGCAAAAGCATGCAACACTGCGGTTTATGTACAAAACCGTTGTCCTCATAGAGTACTTGGCATAGTACACTTGAAGAAGATTTTATTGGTAAGAAGCCTGATATTTCTCATTTGAAGATTTTTGGCTCATTTGTTTACATTCATGTGACAAAGGACGACAAGAAGAAGCTGGAGCTGACTGCAGAAGTTGGGATATTTGTGGGGTACACAGAAACACCCCATAATTATCGTGTGTATTTGCCAAACAGTCGAATGACTGTGGTGCGACAGGATATAAAATTCAATGAGGTGAAAGCCATGAAGTTGTCGCTTGAGAGGGAACTACACTTGCATGCAGAGGAGGAGCTACTTGTTCCCAAAGATGAGCCTCTAGATGTGGATCAACCATAGGAAAAGATTCATGGAGTGGAGGAGTCCACTCATGCAGAACCAAACATCAGAACAGGCAGAAAGCGTACTACAGAAGTTGAGAGACTGAAGCTTGATGCGGCAGAGAATGTAGGAGTCCCTACATCACAGCACAGACAGAGATAGTCACTTGACCAATTTACTGGATACATAGCTCTTATGAGCAAGTGTGTCGTGACAGAGCCATCTTCTTTTGAAGAAGCAGCGTAGGAGCCCACATGGTTAGATGCCATGGTGGAGGAGTATGACTCCATTGTCAGAAACAATGCTTAGGAGATTGTTCCAAGGCCAGTGGGTAAATCAGTGGTAGATTCGAAATGGATCTACAAGGTAAAGCAAGTTGCTAATGGGAGCGTCGAGAAGTATAAGGCAAGGTTTTTTGCCCGAGACTTCTCACAGATCGAGGGGATTGAATATGAAGAAACCTTTGCACCTGTCGCACAGTATTCTTCCATAAGGACCATCCTTGCTCTCTCAGTGCAGATGGGTTGGCACATTCATCAGATGGATGTGAAGACTGCGTTCCTTAATGGGATCATTAAGGAAGAGGTGTACATTGAGCAGCTTGAAGGATTTGAGATCATCAGCAGCGAGTCGCATGCGTGCAGACTCAAAAGAGTGTTGTATGCGCTGAAGCAAGCACCATGTGCTTGGTACACATGAATCGACAGCTATTTCACTGGACTTGGCTTCACCAAGAGTGAGGTCAATGCAAACCTCTAACAAATTGTGGTGGAGGGTAAGCTTTTAATCATTGTTCTTTATGTTGATGATTTAATACTAACAGGTGATGAGAAGTTGATACACTCATGCAAGGCAGATCTTGCAAAGGAGTTTGAGATGAAGGATTTGGGCCTCCTTCATTATTTCCTTGGATTGGAAATATGGCAAAGAGAAGGTGAACTGATTATGTCTCAAGGCAAGTATGCTCAGGAGATAGTTGGTAAGTTTCACATGGAAGACTGCAAGCCCATGGATACTCCTCTTCCAGGAAATTGGAGGAAAGAGGATGCTACATCAGCAAAGGTAGTGGATGCCACTGTTTATCGACAGTTGGTGGGTTCGCTCATGTATTTAGTTAATACATGATGAGACATATGCTATGCGGTGAACCAACTTTCACAAGCGATTGTTAAGCCTACCAAACTCTTTTGGAAGGCAGGAAAGCATGTCCTGAGGTATCTCAGGGGCACATCTGAGTATACCTTATGGTACAGACAGACGGATGAGGTGAAGTTGCATGGCTTCACGGATGCAGATTGGGCAGGCAGCCCAACGGACAGAAAGAGCACATCAAGAGGGGTTTTCAGTATCGGATCTACAACAGTTTCTTGGTACAACATGAAGCAAATATCTGTGGCACTCAGTTCAGTGGAAGCAGAATACATGGCAGCAAGTCAAGCTGCATGTGAGGCTATCTGGATGAGGAAGATCCTGGTCGGTTTGTTCAGTTCACATTTAGATCCTACAGTGATACATTGTGATAATCAGAGTTGCATTAAACTCTCGATTAATCCTGTGTTTCATGATAGATCTAAACATATTGATATCCGGTATCATCATATCAGAGATTGTGTGCAGCAAAAGATCAGGTTGCTTCAGTACATTCCTACGGAAGATCAGGATGCAAATATTCTGACGAAGGCGCTCGACAGGAGAAAATTCGAATACCATAGAGGCAGGATCGGGGTGAAGGATCCCTATCTTATTGAGAGGGAGCGTTGAGATTCAACAAGATGATGAGCTTAGTGAAAAGTAAGCACCTTCACTAAGTGGAGCCCGCAAGCTATTTTTAGGTGTATGTCTATTTTTAGACATGGTGAGCATATTCTATAAGTTGCCGGATGTTATTTGTAGATGGTAGGTCAAATGTGGAAAATAGATGAAATTCTATTTTTAGAATATTGGGCAAAGTCTATTTATAGATCGTCAATCTAAAAATAGGTGCATGTTGATTATTATTAACCCTTAATAATAATCCGACAATAAATATCAACTTATTCTCTTTGACCACTATATTTCAGTGAACAGATTTGGGAAATCAGTGGGTTGAAGGAATTATGCAATTCCTAAGGATTGGTGGCTCATGCATGGAGGACTCAGTTAGAACTATAGTGGCAAAGTTATGACAGAGTTGGAAGAGTAGTTACGGAAGTTGTTATTCAGTTTAACTCAGTTGAGCTAGTTGTATCTAGTCTAACTAAAAGATACACTAGTGAGAGTTAAGTGAATTAATTCACAACTAATAACTCACTAACAACTGAACAAATACAACAGTTAACTACTTGCATGTCAGTTCCAGTGGAGATCCAGTGGAGAGATAGGTGAAAGGGTGAGATGGACTATTCGTTGTGACTATAGTGATGCATTCAATGCATCTGACACACATTGGAGTTGCTAATGAGGATTGCGCAGTCAAGGCAGGGCCAATTCGAATTCATTCAGGGGTCTTCTTCAGCAAGGATTGCACAATGGAGGCAGGTTGTTAGGAGGCAAGAAATTGGTGCATGGAGATGCAAATTTCTACATGACAGTGTGTAATAATTGTTGATTGTACTGAGAGCTTGATGTACTAAGCTCTGTATGAGATTATTACATGATTCCATTGATATACATAATATATGATAGTTGGGGTTTTTAGCTTTAAGCTTTCCCGTTAAACAATTGTGTTATGTGCGATTGAATTTATTCACATGTGTTTGCAATTGAGTTTTAAATTTCCGCAAGTTTAACAATGGAAGGATTCTGTATTTATCAAGAAGATAAATATTGTTAGATCAGGAGAATCCGATTATACATCAGTATTAATAGATTTCTATAGTTAGGGTTCAATTTTATTCCCTTAGGTTTTTAATATTAATCCCTTGGCTTTACAATATTAATCATGAGGTTTATAATATTAATGTTAGGGTTTAATATTTATTTTAGAGTTTCTAATATTTCTCTTAGGGTTTATATCCCTCGAGTTTTATTTTAAGGTTTATAATATTTATCTTAGGTTCAACCATGGTCCAATGCAACATTGTAACAAAGATTGTTTCACTATGAAGATCAACCATGGTCCAACATCACATTATTAGAAAGAATTTCTGAATATGAAAATCAAACATGATCAGCCATGGTCAATCATAGTCAACCATGATCAATAACAATGGTCACATTGTGACAAAGATTGTCTCAATATGAAAATCAACCATGGTCAACCATGGTCCAACATCTCATTGTCACAAAGATGGTCTTCATATGGAAATCAATCATGGTTAACCATGGTCCAATGTCGCATTGTGACAAAGATTGTCTCAATATGAAAATCAACCATAATAAACCATGTTTGTTTTAGGGTTTATAATACTTATCTTAGGATTTATATACCTTGGGTTTATAATATTAATCCATTGGATTTAATATTATTCTCTTGGGTTTATAATCCCTTGGTTTTTTAGTATTAATGCCTTGGGTTTATTATTCATAGGGTTTAGAATATTAATCTTGGGGTTTAATATAAATCCCTAAGGTTTATTATCATTGTCAACCATGGTCCAACGTCACATTGTGACAAATATTGTCTCAATAAGAAAAGAAAGCATGGTCAACCATCTTCAAGCACAGTCAACCATGGTCAATGATGGTCATTCATGGTCAACCACGGTGGTAACCATAATCCAACATCGCATTTTGACAAAGATTGTCTCAATATGAAAATCAATCATGGTCAACCATGATGAACTATAGTTGACCATGACTAATTTATTTATTTTTACTAAATTATAATAATAATTAATTATTTAATTATTATTATTATTAAATCATTTAATAATTAATAATAATAAATTATTATAAACATGATTATTGTTTATATATTTCAATAAATAATATTAAAAATTAATGATTTCATGTAAATTAATAAATTAATTAATTATTATACAAAAGAAGAATTAAATAATTATTATTTTGTTTATTTTTAATATAAATAAATAAATAAATTATTATTAATATTTAATTATTTTTGTTTAATTATTTAATAATAATAATAATAATTAATAATAATAGCTATATTAATTAATAATAATATTATTAATATTAATAATTTATTGAATATTTGATATTATTAATGATTATAATTAATTAATTAATATTACATAATTTAAAATTAAATAATAATAATTTTTAATTATAATGTAATAATCTTTTTATTATAATAGTTTTATTGTTATTATTATTATTATTTCTATTTTGAAAAGAAATTTTTTGAGTGATAATCACATCAGAGAAAATATCGTTGATGTGTTTCTAACCTACTAATGTGGTTCATCTCAAGATAAGATGAAGAAAAAATAAATAGAAGTAGAGATAAGTTTACTAGTCGTTAGAATATAACTACTAATTTTGAAGAAATCTTATTTATAGTAAGCCGTAAAAACTTATAATTATTATTATTAATAAATTGTTTTAATCAAAGGAATGACTTAAAATTAATAATAATGATAAATTGAATTAATCAAACAGTTACACGCAATAAATAAATTAAATAGTAAAACATACATTTAAAATTAAATTTAATGAGGGGAATGATTTTTATTATTACTAATAATATTATTAATAAAAATAACAAACCATTTTTTGTTTTATTATTAAACTAAGAAGACATGTTGTCTATAACTAATTAGAATAATATAGTCAAATCTAAATTGATATGAAATATATATATATATATATATATATATATATATATATATAATAATTTAAAAAAAAAACAATTAAGAAGACATGGCAAGGATCCAACACCTACCAATATTCCAACCATCATCTCTATTTAGATTAATAGGCTTTCTTTCAATTATGAAGGTCTCTCTAAACTTACGGCAATGAAAGTGATCAATCCTAGCAATGACACTAGCCTCTTCGATGCCGATGTAAAGATTTGTCTTTTCTATATATTTTGCCAAAACATAGGAGGGAGACCTTCCATGTTTAATGTAGGCAGCGTGCTTATAGATCTATTGTTATATATTTATGAATGGTAAATACAAATGACGTCTTTGGATATATCAACCACATTAATATTTTTAATGTGGTTGTGCTAGTATAGGTTCATTAGATTTTAAAGTTACCTTATCTCATTCCATCCTATCATATATTTATTTATCATTTTATAGTTATTTACCATTTTATAATATTGGACAAGTGTTAAGTTTTGGGAGATTTAGTCATTAGTATAATGAGATGTTATTTTTTTTATTTCATTTTAAATTTTGGTCCATTGGGGTAAGGCTCCATTAAGGTAAGGCTAAAGAAATAGAGAGTTGTGTGATGCCATAAATTCCCGAGACATTTGGATTAAGAACCATTAAATATACTTTAGGTGTTATAGTGGTAGTGGCTATATCCTACACTAATTTCAAATATGACAAGAATATCTTTTAACTCGTTGTAATAAAGCTCAAAAAGCCTCTCTATTTTTGATAAGTCATAAGATTAAATTCTTCGTAATAAAGCTCAAGAGCTCTCCCTGTGTCTACTATTGATAAGTCATAAGATTAAATTCTTCGTGATAAGACTCAAAGGCTCTCCCTCCCTATCTCTACTTTTGATAAGTCATAAATTAAATTCCGAACCTAACAAGGCTCAAAAAGTAAGCTCTAGCATACTATCTCGATTCTTGGTAAATCGTAAATTAAATGTCGTAAATCATAAATTAAAAAGGTAAGCTACTCTTGGTAAATCATAAATTAAATTTCTCGCATACTATGTTGACTATTGGTAAATCATAAATTAAATTTCTGATAAGTAACTGGTTATACCAAATTACTTAACGATTCACCAAAAATAAATATCGGGCTAATACTGTCCTGTGGCACATGTATATCTAGCCATTCGTGTGGGTGATTGAGAATTTTTATGGTTCGTATAAATTCTTCAACCGATAGTGGGAGAATAAGTTTTTGGTATTTGTTTTGCAGAAATACTTATATAGCAGCAATTCTACCAGATTAGCATGGCAGCACTGTAAGCAATCGCTGTTTGATCTTTAAATAATCTTTTTCTTCTATCCAAGCTTGTGCCAGAATTTACCAAAAATGTGTTCTATGGCATGATGTTGTTTGATTGCAGCCATTCAATTCTTCCCGTTCTCAATTCTAAATCAGAGCCTCCAACATTGTTTGATGGAACCTCGAGGTGTATATCTTAATTCTAATGGATTCTGCATTTTACTATTAGTTATCACATTCCACTGAATTTGATTCGGGTTTTACAGACTGTATGTCAGTTTGACATGCCCATATGCCCAGCGCGTTTGGATTGCCAGGAACTACAAGGTATTTATCTCGCTGATTCCCCTTCTCCTTGTTGGTAGGTCTTGTATTGCATTGATAGAGTTGTGAAAATAAAATGCAGGGCCTCAATCAGATCCAGATTGTTCCGATTGATTTGCAAGACAGACCTGCGTGGTACAAGGAGAAAGTTTATCCTGCTAACAAGGTAGATTCATATTCTTCTTATTTGTCTCAATTTCCTTTATCTTTATCCTTAATTGCCTGTTTCAGTTGCATGTGACGTACGCATATGCCTCCCTCGGCTCTCTGGGTACCAGCAACAAACTTTTTTAATCGACTATCAACAACTTCATGACCGCAATAGCATTCGAAAACAACTGTAATATATAGTAAATAAACATGGATGCACAGCAATTAAGGATTGCTCATCAGGGATTCACCCACAAGCATGGATAAAATGAGGGCGTCATCATTCTCATCCACATGGTTTATTCACAGGCATGATTCGAACAATAACATTTGTATTTGTAGATTCAGAGTGTTGTTCCTCTACATGTTCATGGCCAGGAAACTATGCACTTTGGACATAAATAACCATATTTAAATATTTAGACCATTGCCTTTTCTATTTAAATATTTAAAACAATGCCTTTTGATTGGGCATCTTTATCCCACATTGTAGAAACATAAATTGATCGTAGGGAAGCGCTGGGCACGCACAAGTATCTTCAAGAAACACTGCAAAAGGTTGTCTTTGGTACTTGAGAGGTCTACGGAAATATTAGAAATACTAATAAAGGGTGGGGATCTCTGGCGGGATCTCTAGCATTTCTTGATATGAACAGAAAACGTACTGAGCATTAGCAAATGAATCCAGCAGTTCAAGTTTGTTCGTAGGGCCTCTAGATCAGCTTCAAATAAATTCAAAACATGAAAGAAATCCATCTCGTAACACAAAATGGTAGTAAATATCAGGGACTACACTTTGCTCAGAATTCTTTAGTCATACTAATAACTCCATACAAGTATTCATCTCACAGATGCAGAGTAATAATAAATATCAGAGATTGCATAGAAATATTTTAAATCTCATACAAAGTTTGCAATCATAGAAGGAAATTTGTACCACAAACTTGCTTTCTAATAACTGTAAATACAGGAATGTCTGCCCAATAGGTTGCATCGATAAACAGAGAGAAAAGAGTTGATAAAAGAAAAGAAAGAAATATACAAAAATTGATAAAACAGATTCTGTAAAGAAAGTGGCGAATCCATCAGGTAGGTACCTTGGTATTTAGAACATAAAATGACCCATAAAGCTCCTAATAGAGATCCTTGCATTTAGCTGCCAAAAATTCCAACCTGCCCAAAGTACCCAATGCTACAGCATTTTATCCTTGACTGCTGAGTTCCTGCCTCTTTTTGTGGAACTGTATTCCAAAAATAGGATGGAAATGAAGTGGCTGGAGGTTCAGAAAATTAGATATACGGTTGAACTAACTCTCAAAATAGAAAAAAACTATATCGTCTTCATGGGGCAGCCGGAGGAGGTTTGCTGCATAAAGTTTTGATGCCAGAAAATGGGTCTATTCCTAGGAGCCCTGCTACCTACACATACTTTCACCAAGCAAAGCATACACGCCTACAGCAGAATTGCCACCTAGTGTAGGTTCTAAGTTTGTTGGGCACGAGGCAATTCATCCTTCCTGTCAGAGAATGTGGACATCATAACAAGAAATTAATGATTTCTTCCTTTAGAGCAACAGCATGTTCAGATCAACCCGAGGCAAAATTCCCAGTCCCGTGTTATCACACAAACTTACATAAGCAATTTTTCCCAACAACTGTAGGCAAACCAACCATTGTCACGGTTGGAGAGCTTTTTCATTCAGACCGCTGCCTTTCTATTCTCAGGGAGTGTCCCTAATGGATGTATGCTGCCAACTAATTGACAAATTTGAATGTTTCCAAGGTGATTGCACACAAAATACTCCCTCTTGAGCTGTCCATAAAAAGCGAAAAGCGAGGGTGAGTTCAATAAATAATTTCAAGTAGTCAGGATAATATTGCAAAGATGTGTGTAACAATGAACTAAAATGGAAATGAATAGAGAAAAATGTGCCTCAAGTGAGAAAAATTCAAGAGTGTATAGTAGAACTACCTATCACTATAACAATTTTATCATCAACAACCAAGGTGCAAAGAGATAGCGGAAAATTAATTGTATCAATCAAATATTACACAAGAGACTGGAAAACATAATTGTATCAATCAAACATTACACAAGAGACTGGCTGCATTATAGTGAGTCATAGATAAGAGGCTGCCGATGATTCCTTGCCTACAGTGAAGTCACTGGTATGAGGCTTGAGTGAAAGAATGAAGGGCTCCCTGCTGCTACCACACTGTCCAAAGAAAATGATATATCCAACCTCGCTGGCTCTCTTCCAACTTGCATATAAAGGAAAAACCATCAACAAGATGAATTCACCCTAAATGCTTTTGGAGGAAATAAAGAAAAACATTCCACTTTGGTCATTTTTTGCATGGCTGCCCAGTGCCAACCGAGTTTTCTTGTTGCTTTGAAGTCTTTTTTTCCTGCTGTTTACTCACTGTTGGTTTTGGGAACATTATCGTGATTATTAATGGCACCAAAATTGTCAAGCATCATGCATGTCCACAGCATGGTCAACTTTTGCTGTTTCTAATCAAATTTGTTTCTTCATAATCTACTAGCTATCAACATGCTGTTTGATGAAAAACTGAACTGCTGGTTGAGGGATAAATTTGGACTGTTGTTGCTGTTTTTATTCTCCTAGTATTTTTGTTTCTAGCAGTCTTCACAGTCAACAAAAGCTACCACTAAGGGATTTGAACCAGATTCCTATTTTTACAGTTTAGTTAGTTTTACAGTGTAATATCCCAAACGGGATATTTTGACTTAAATTTGCAGAAATACAATTAACTAAAAATTCCCCATAAAATTATCATTTATTTACAAAAGATTGCCATGTAAAATAGAACAGGAGAATACATGCAATTCCATAACACAATGTGCAGAAATAATTTCAGCTTTATTATAATAGATAAACTGGGGTTACATGCAAGTACAACCAAAATAGCTGAGAAAAGATGTTGGCCTCTGAGATAATCTGCTGCACTGCTACGCTGGCTCTCCAACTGAACTGATCTGCCGCTGCTAAGCTCTCCTGTGAATTCACGAAGGGGAGATGGGTGCTCGGCGCTCGCCCAATCTCTCTAAATCACCCAAGGGTTTCCATCTTGGGACTACCAATGGAATAGAGAACTGGGTTCTCAACCTCACATACAAGAAGCAATATCAAATCTCCAATAGTCCCCAGTGGCCTCCTCCTCTTCTTTTATAGATCTCATGGACCCTTCTAGAGCCTTCTATTTTATTATTATTTTAATCATGAAGCACTTTACCCCCTTATTAAAATATTCTTTTTAATGCGGGAAAGAGTAAATCGGCTGCCATGTCTCCTCCGGTTACTGAAACTCATGTCCAACCATCCCATCATGTAGGTATTCTTGTTCCGGTTCCAACGAGCTATTACACTAAGGTGTTCTATCACATATTCCTCTCGGAATGCCACCTTGAGCGTAATTATTTGAGTTAAGCCCAAAAATAACTCAGTTTTCCGCAAGTTGTCGGAATGCACCGGAACGAAAGGAAAATTGTGCAGATGATGGAATATACCAAGCGAATGCCATTGGTCCTCATAGAAACTCCTCAAAACTCCTCCAAAAATACCTTGGGCCCGCTGATGACACCAACCTATACCTATGACCTATCTGCTCCCAACTTTGGAAGTCCATCCTAACCCTGTCATAAGGAACACCAAAAAATGAATATTACAGACCTTCTGCCCTAATATTGCTTGCCCTCAAGCAATCCAAATATGTGGGCCACCCTATTGGCCCGATGCAACTGAGACCCAATGCCTGGATCCTTTACAAACCCTTGGGTGCTGCTATGCTCCTGTGTCAAGCCACCCGTAACAGACCCCTCAATGTTGAGATCCCAAACTGATCTCTCACTGCACCTATCATCAACCAATCCTCCTGGATCCCAACACCACCATGGCCAATCATCGCCCAAGTCTCATGGCTCAGATTGTGCATTGTCTCTGGCTATAGCTGTTGCCCCATGAAGCGAATACCAACTCAGCAAGTCTCTCCAATCCAACCTCTGGCCTAGGCCGAGGTCAATCCTGCTCTGCTGATGTCGGGCTAGTGCTACTGAAATACTGATGGACTGTCGGTCCACAATCCATGGCCCAATGGAACATGCAACAACTCTCTCATCCGAGTGCTCCTGCTGAAATGTGCTCGGAACTAAGAATGATACTCCATCAATCGGATACCAACTCATGATCTCCTGCCAATCTATCCCGGAAGAATAATAAAATGCTGTGACACCTACATACAGAACAAGTCTGGTGTGTTGTCGCCAGTCCATACTCAACTCATGTTTCTCTGTTCCGCATGTCAACGAGAGTTGCCTGAAAAAGAAGCCCCCTCTCTCTATAATAGGCCAAAGTGGGCAAGATATGCTACAATCCCCATCGATGTACTCATGGAGAGTGCTGCTCCCTGAAAGTATTGCAGTTCTGCTAATTGCATGTGCATCTACCTGCACCTCATCAGTGGGTCGGCCTAAAGATGGATGCACCACCATCTCTAACAGCTCCCCCCTCTCCTAATCATGAATGTCATACTCCTGTTGTCTACTAGCCTCCTGCAGAACTACCCTATCAACCTCCAACATCTCCTGAGGATAAGTATCTGCAACTACTATCACCTTGCTAGATGTCCATACATCTCAATGTGGAAAAAGTTGAAGTCGGGATTAAATCGGCAAGGGTAAAAAAGTTGAAAAAGTCGGCAAAGTCTGGACTTTTTTGATAAAGTCGGCAAAATTAAAAAAATACAAAATTATTCAAATTTTTTCAATTTTTTTAGCATCTAAAGTATCCACAACATCAAATAAATGCATTTCCACATAAACATGTAAAGAAAGCTAATATATAATATGTATATGAAGTCTAGTGCTACATCACATATCAAAATAGTGAATCGAGTCCTGAATCTTGAGTCTCAGTCTCAAGAGTCAAAATATCAACAAAAAATATAATAATGTATATCATGAGTCATCTCCATGTCATAAAGTAAATCACTAAGATGAAGATCCCCTGCCCCTTTTACGGGAATAGGGAATGGCTTTGCCTTTTCCTCTAGAGGAAGAAGGCCCTGCCCCTCGGAATACAAATGGATCCAGTCGTCCTCTAGAAGCAAAAAAAACAGGTGGCCTCTCTCCTCTGCCGCTGACGCTGCCACTGCTACTGCCCATCCTAGATGGTGTCACCTCCTCCTCCACATCCTCCTCCTACTCTGCCTCCTGACCCTGCTCCTCCTCCTCTACCACTGGCTCCTCCTGTTGTACAACTGCTTCCTCCTCTGGCACTAGTGCCTCTGGATCCACATCTAACCAATCAGGGGTCGATTCCATGACCGGCCTCTCAGTCTCGACCCTCCATGCAGCAGTGGTATCAATATTGTCCAATGAAATGGCATCCATATCAGGAGTTTTATGAATTTGTCTCATCCACAATCGAAGATTGTAGTAGACATACACCATGTCATTGAGACGTTGGGATTCCAATCTGTAAAAGGGTCATAGATTATAAATTAGTACTTAGAAAATTTATATAGTAAAAATAATCAAATTATTTCAAAAATTTAATTTGAAATTTTTTTACCTGTTGCGCTTTTTGCTATGTTTTTTGTCAAAGACACTCCAATTGCGCTCACACCCAGAGGAACTGCATGTCTGGCTGAGCACTCGGATGGCAAGCTTTTGGAGATGGGGTACTCTACCACCATAGCTTGTCCACCAAGCATCTACAAGTTAAAATAAAAATGAGAAGCAAAAATTATGAAGAGAGAATGTTATAGCATCATTTCTCACCTTGACATGATTCATGATTGCTACATGGCTTTTTGGGCACCCATTCCTACAGACTTGGACAAATTCACTTAAAAACAGTGGAAAATCCTCCATATGCGACTATGCCCGTGTTTTTCCGCGTGTATACGCGAGTACAGCTAGACTTTTCCGCGTATGCCATTTTAATGATTAAAAAATATATAAAAATCCCTAATTTCGCGCTGGGTTGATGGTTACTCAGGTAGTTCAACCACCCCAGCCCGTGGCCAACTGTTTCCAACTGCTGAAACTACTTGGAGGGACTATAAAAAGACCTCATATGTATGGCCTAAGGGAGAGAGAGAGAATTATTATTATTATACTCTGTTGGTTCCCTACCCAAGTCTGATTCCCCGTGCCTCCTGCACTTTCCCAGTTCATTTCAGGAAACCCTTGTTTCCTTGAGATACACATCCCTTTATATGTTATCTCGTATGCACCTGTGTGGAAAGAGTCTTAGCGAGGCAAGGGCTGGACGGATCCGGACGACGGTCTGCGAAGGCCTTGGAAGGATCAGGTGATCTCTCCACTTACTTTTGTACGTACTATTTTTATAATACAGAAGTATCATGCTGTTCCCGAAATAAACGTGTTAGTGTATGCTTTATGTATGAAGAATATTTGTTATACATGCATTCATGATGATTTATTTAATGTTTTATATGAATCTCACTAACATATAGAGTAGAAATATACTGTACAACTTGTCCTTTATGCTGGTTTCTTCTTGTATTTCAGGTGAAGGAGGAAGGACGGTTGCAGGGAGTTTGAACTCCACGTGGATCTACTTCAAACGTAGGACCAACGGGTAAACCTCTCATTCTACTCGATTTCGTTTTTATGAATGTGCATGATCGTGTGAGTCTCTGTTAAATAGTACGCCCCTGCTCTGTGGAGGTTGAATCCCAACCAACCTCTAGGGTGTTAAATCCCCGAAACAGTTATACATGCATTCATGATGATTTGTTTAATGTTTTATATGAATCTCACTAACATATAGAGTAGAAATATACTGTACAACTTGTCCTTTGTGCTGGTTTCTTCTTGTATTTCAGGTGAAAGAGGAAGGACGGTTGCAGGGAGTTTGAACTCCACGTGGATCTACTTCAAACGTGGGACCAACGGGTAAACCTCTCGTTCTGCTCTATTTCGTTTTCATGACTGTGCATGATCGTGTGAGTCTCTGTTAAGTAGTACGCCCCTGCTCTGTGGAGGTTGAATCCCAACCAACCTCTAGGGTGTTAAATCCCCGAAACAGAAATGGTGACTCCGCTGGGGATCACATTTTTGTGATTCTCCTGTTGGGTTGTTTCAGCTGTTCGGTAGGTTGCCAACAGTTTCTTCTGTCTTTTACAGTCCAGTTTGTTTTCTTGCAGTCAGTTTGAAGCTTTTATACCTTTCCCAGGCTTGTACTTTGTATTTTTCATTATCTTTCTTTGTATACGCAGTTTTTCTTGCACACAGTCGCGTATACCCGCGAGTTTGTGTAGAAGGAACCGCGTATACGCGGTTTTCCCTCAACACAGACGCGTATACACGCCTGTTGCATAACTGCAAGGTCGCGTATACCTAGGCTGAGTTTGAAATTTCAAGATTCTGGTGTTTTTGGTCTGTTCTGGCTGTGGAGGCCTGTGTTTGCAGTGTCTTTGTACTTACTGGAGTGTGACAGAAGTGGTTTTAAGTCTTGGTTCTCTTTCGTTTGCCCGAAAACTGATCTTTTGGCGAAGTGTTCTTGTTGGTGCTAGCACTCCTGGATTGAGTTCCAAGATCGCTTTCTGAGCGTTCTTGGTTGTTCTGCTTTACCAGAACAGAGAGCTTTTGCTCACTGACTCGCTCCTGTCTTTGTGTTGTGCTTCGCATTGCGTTATTTGCTTTGTTTTCGATTGGTTTTCTTGAGTTTCATAGGCTAGGGTTTTGTTGCAATTTTCGAGGATCTTTTCTTGTTTCTTTGGAGTTTTGTGTTGCAACGAATTTGCACTATTTCTCTTGGCTGTTTGATTGAGTTTTTGGTCTTCCGTTGCTCTCATTGATCTTGCTATTTTTAGCCTTATAAGGTTTGGGGGCATAGCTGAAGTTTATGCTTGAAATTCGGTCTCGTTTTGGCTTGGATTGGGATAGTTGTTCTTGGTTTTCTTGAAACTCTTGTTTTATAAAACTGAAAAGCCCAAAAACATTTGTTTTGCTTTTTGTTTTTGCATATCAAAAACTCAAAAAACATTGCTTCTTGTTTTTGTTTTTGTTGTTGCCTTTTTTTTTTTCGTTTGGCTTCATCTTTTGGGACTTTAGCGAAGTTTCTTGCTTCTAGTTTCCCGCTTGATTGTGAAGGGAGGTTGTCTTTTGATTTCTTCTTCTTCTTGTTGAGTATTTTGGTATATTATATTGAGAGTTCTTGTTTGCAAGAATTAAGCTTTCTGGATATCAAAAGATTAGTTGAAACTGAAGGAGCCTTTTTGGAAATTTCACCTTGTTTCAAGGGACTTTCTGCATCTTAGAAATTACATGCTAGTGGTCATTTGCATTAGGTGCATTGAATCATTTAGTTAGCTTCTTAATTTTTGTGCGTGTGAGTTTGTAATTCGAAAAGAAAAAATACATTTTTAGCCTCGTAGAACTTACATAGAAATTTCTCTTCATCGAAAGACTAAGAACTGCATGTGCATGTAGTCAGGTTTTTATTAATTTCTTTTGCGTCAGAACATCATTGGTTTCAACTCCATATCCTTATGACTTAATACAACAGCCCTTAAAATAAGTGATTTAATCTAAAATCAACTAGCAAGTTTTATTAAGTGTCAATCACCAACTAGCTAGGTTGTAGGGCCTTGGAATAGGAGAGAGGAGAGTTAACTCTCCAAGGCCGCTCAAACGAACATAGAAGTTTATTAATTGAGCGAAATCCAACTCCGTGAGGTGGACTGGGAAAGCTCTCATCCGAGAGTCAAGCGCGAGGGGAAGTGAAGGTTAAGAAGAGGGATACCCCCCCTCCGATTAGCTGAATCTAACCTCAAGACCGTTCCGCCCAGCTTATGATACGGATTGGTGTCCATAGTTGCTGTTCCTAGGTTCCACACAGGTGACTGCGGGGGGGAATACCCGTGGTACCTGAGGCAGACGTCGCATCACTTCCAGCAGTACTTCTGGGGGGTGCCCTTGCGAAGCTTGGGTGCTTGAGCCGACAAAGGCTGTTGTTAGGAGGTCGGCGTAACTACTTCTGATACCTTCGCTAGTTGTTCTGGGCCCTAATCATCCCAGACTGCTTTCGGAAGGCCCTATACTTCGCTTTCCTGTATTTTGGTGTCCGGTCCTCATCACCCGGAGCGGAAATACTTGGAGGCTGTTTGCTTGCTGTTTCTCAGGGTTTTGATTTTATTGAGTGCTCTTTGCTCCTAGCTTGCCTAGCTTTTCACTTTTCTTGAGTCTAATATAATAAATTTGTAAAAGTGGCTGATCAAGCGCCTCGACGTTCGAGGAGAGTCCGGGGTTATCTCCCGAGAGTGCAGAGCCTTCTTCGAGAAGGCGTAGGAGCGATCTAGCAGGTGGTTTTCACCCTGTAGAGTCTGACGCTGTGGAGAGAGTTCCTCCACTAAGGTCTGAAGGTTTCATTGCTGATTCCGGTGTCGGTTCCGAGAGGAGCGTTTCGCTCACCTCGAGGGTATTGTTTCCTCAGGAGGAAGATTTTCAGATAGAAGATATACCTGAGCCTGCAGCTACAGGTTCATCTCCTCTTCCTCTTGATCATCCGTTTGTTATAGAGTACATCGGACCGGAGTCTGAGAGACCGCCGGATCTTCCTTATCTTTCTTATCTTTCGATGGCCACGGCTGGGAACGCGGCTTCTACCGTGAGTGCTGCGGGCATTCAGACCCCTGCTTCTGTCGAGGCAGGGGGCACTCTTGCTCTATCTTCGAGTGCTTCTAGCACTGCTATGTTTGGCTCTAGGTTCACCCAAGCATATGCTTCTCAATCTGGTCCCTTTGTTTCAGGGATGTCCATTGCTGGAAATCCCTCTTTTTCCTTTACCGCCGGTGCAGCTGGATCTACGCCCATGTCCAACATGGCTAGTGGATCAGCTTCTTTTCAGGGTTTCCCCTTTGGGGCTGGGCATATTCCTAGTCCCAATCCTTCTTTAGGGTCGTTTCCTTTTACGTCCCAGACCCAAAGTTTCAATCCTTGGGCTCAGGGGCCAAGTTCGACTGCTTTTATGGGGTGGAATCCTATGTTTGCAACGTCGGGGGCAGGGAATCAGTTCATCGCGAGTCATCCAGGGAATGCTCCTTTCCCTGCATCGAGTGCTTATCGGTCTTTTTCTCCTCTATCTAATGCATGGAACCCCTACCAGGGGCTTACATCTTCAGTCAATACTTCAGCGGGGGGAACTAGTCTGGGTCTTGGTAGCTCGGCGTGGGGAGGAGGTTCTTCTCCGTTTTCTACGGGTCCTTTCTGGCAGCCTGGTGCCTCATCGAATCCAGGCTATTCTTTTCAGAATGTGGGAAATCCATCCCATCAAGGATGGAATTCTCAGGCTCCGCCGCGATTACCATTTCTGGCAACGTTAAACTTGCCAGACTTGGCGAAGTTAACTAATGACCCGATTCGATATAGTCCGGGTTGGCCTTCGGTTCCAACCAAACTTCCTTCAGACATTCCTAAGTTTGAAGGTAAGAATGGTGAAGATCCGGCGGACCACGTCACCACATTCCACTTATGGTGTTCATCCAACTCTCTGATCGACGATTCGATTAGATTGAGATTATTTCAGCGCACCTTAACTGGAAACGCCGCGAAGTGGTATATAGAGCTTACTGGGGGCAGTTTCGCCACATTTGGAGAACTGGCTGTCACTTTTCTTAACCATTTCCGGTTGCCTGTCAGATATGAGGCTGGGACCGAACTCCTGGCTAATTTTAAGCAGGATGAGGCAACTCACATTTCTGATCATATTCAGGAATGGAGGAGGAGGAAGAGGCTAATTAAAGCCCATATTCCAGGTGAGTTCCTTCTCGAGTGGTTTTTGAAATCGCTTCAGTCAGATATTTCAAAGGATGTATCCATGTCAGGGGTATATTCCGAGGAGCAGGCCATCTTTAGGGCCCAGCAGTTAGAGTTGATCTATTCTCAGTCTGGCATGCTTTACAAGTATTTGCCTAATGCTCCTCCCTCCAAATTGGATCTCTCGAAACCCAAACCTGGCCCGCATGGTGACGGACTTGTCGGATCGGTCAGTAGTAGTGCAGCCAGCCTGCTTTCTCAATTGCAGCAGTTGTCTTTACAATCTGCTTCTTCTGGTCAGGCTGTGCCTGTTGATTCTTCACCTTCCCAGTCTTTGTCCATTAATGCTGTCCAATCTTCTGAACCCAAAGGAAATCAACAGTCCGATGGGAAGAAGAAGGGACGTAATAACAAGAAGAAGGGCAAGAAGGGGAAGGGCAATGCAAATAAGACCAACGAGCGTGTTGGTGAAGGGCAAAAGGAGAAAAAGAAAGTTAAGTTTCCGTGCAAGCTTTGTGCTGGAGACCATCTCACGCATCTTTGCCCGAAAATTCAGGATGCTCAGCGCCTGTTATCTCAGCAAGGTTCTTCTAGTTCCCAGGCTGTGCTAACAAGCCCTTTTCCCCAAGGGCAGCAATTAATTGCTGGCGCAAATCAAAATCCTGGGGCTTCCTCTGGAGGTCCTCAGGAAGGGGAAATTCCATCGAATATCTTTATGATGAGTGCTCACGTGGATGTCGCTACGAGATCCCGTGATTATGGCGGAGAGGAATCTTCGAAAGCTAAGGAAGTTCTTGATGCTACTGAGCCGCTTCATATCACGAAGCCAACTGTCGAGTCTATGCCTCGGATACCGAAGGCATCCTCTAAGCGGTCAACGATTAATCCGAACATGAGGGCTGCCCAGAACTACTCGATTGTAGAAGATATGGCGCAGAGTCCTTGTGCTATGTCAGCTTTAGAGGTACTCCAGTCTTGTCCGGCTCAGCGCAGTGCTTTGCTCACTGCCATTGGAGCTATAGATCCGAAAAATTCTCTTCTGATTACCTTTGATATGAAGAATTTTAAGAAGAGACTTCCTCATCATATGGCCTTCCATATTAAATCATCGTATCGGAAGACTAATATCTTTCGCACGGTCATTGATGAGGGTGCTTCTACTTGCGTGATGTCTCTCGCATGTTGGAAGACACTAGGATCTCCCAAAGCTGTTCCATCTAGCACTATTCTTACTGCATTCGATGGCCATTCTCATAGGCCCCATGGTATTGTCCCGGCTTTGCCCATCTGTGTTGGGGAAAAAACCGTTAACATAGAGGTTGAGGTAGTAGATGCAGCCTTGGACTACAACCTTTTGTTGGGGAGGAACTGGATATATGATATGGATGCCATTGCATCTTCACTATTTCGGATAGTATGTTTCCCCCACGAAGGGAGGATAGTTACGGTGGATCAACTGGACTGTCCTCCTGTAGACCTGGATGCGCCTCCTGACTCATTTGTCCCTAAGTTGGACAATACTAAGGCACCTATCGAGAATCTGGGAGTTGGAATGTATTCTTCCCTGATGGGATCTTTTGATCTTCCTCCTCCTAAGGTGTCTATCAATGCTATTTCATCCTCCAAGGCTCCCCTTCAAAGAGAGTTCTTTCGAACTCATTATTTTTCGGACCCTTGGACCTTACCTTCCCCAACTGCCACTTTGGAGGAAGGGCGAGTGGGTGGAATGGCATTCCCGATTTCTGCAGCTGAGATTTCATATCAGTCTGTTGTTGACACTGCAGAGTCTGATCCAGCTCCTCTTTCGCCGGAAGAGTTGGATGGTGATGTGGCTCCGGCTTGGACGCTTACTTCTTCTTCTGCCCAGGATTGTCTAGATACCACTCTTCCATCCGAAGAGGCCATCCTGGAAGCAATGACAGGTATAGAGAGACCGTGGGATGACTTGCATCATCGGTCTTACTTCCTACCTGACTTGAGCGAAGTCGAAGCTAGTTTTCCAAGTCCTCGGTCTCCTGGACCTGTTCACCCAGTCTTGAGCCCCTTAGCACCAGCACAGGTTTATGCTGAAGGGAACATGGCTGTGATCTCTCCGACTATCCCGGTGAACATCTCCAGGAATCCCAACATTATCGAGAACGTTTTCATTGGCGCTGAATGTTCCCGTGAAGAAGTTCAAATCTATACCGAGCTCTTCAAAGAGTATAGGGATGTTTTTGCTTGGTCTTATGAGGAAATGCCTGGCATAGACCCATCTATCGTCCAGCATGAGATCAAGACGTATGAAAACGCTAAGCCGGTCGGGCAAAAACTTCGTCCGGTTAATCCTAGGAAGGCAGCAGCTATCAAAGCTGAAGTTGAAAAGCTGCTTAAGGCGGGATTCATTTTCCCAGTTCCTCTGACTGAATGGGTTTCAAACCCCATTCCTGTTGATAAAAAGCAAGGAACAATTAGAGTGTGCATCGATTTCAGAGACCTGAATAAGGCGTGTCCTAAAGATAATTACCCCACACCCTTCATTGATCAGATTATTGACGAGTGTGCCGGTAACGAGATTTTCTCCTTCATGGACGGTTTTTTTGGTTATAATCAAATTACTATCCGTCCAGAAGATCAACATAAGACCGCATTTATTTGTCCCTGGGGTACGTTTGCATATAAGAAAATGCCTTTTGGTCTGAAAAATGCTGGAGCTAATTTTCAGCGGGCCATGTCTTACGCCTTCCACGACATCAAGAAAATTATAGAGGCATACTTAGATGATCTAGCTGCTCATTCTCGAAAGAGGATGGATCATCCAGGACACCTCCGGCAAATATTTGAGAGATGTCGTTTTTATAAAATTCGTTTGAATCTGAACAAGTGCGTTTTCGCGGTAACATCCGGTCGGCTGTTGGGATTTATCGTGTCTAGTGAAGGGATAAGGGTAGATCCCTTCAAGGTTGAGGCAATACTTCGGTTGCCTCCCCCATCTTCAATCCGTCAACTTCAAAGTCTCCAAGGGAAGTCTAACTTTCTTCGGAGGTTTATCGTTAACTATGCTGAGATTACAAAGGGATATATGAGACTGTTGAAGAAAGGAGTCCCTTTTCTTTGGGACGACTATGCTCAACGCTCATTAGATGCCTTGAAAAAGGCATTGACCTCTGCTCCTTTACTGAGTCCACCCGATTATAGCAGAGATTTTCTTTTGTATCTGGCTACAGGAGAATCTACCATTGGTATGGTTCTGGTTCAGGAGGATGATGCTCTGGCTGAGCATGTTATTTACTACCTTAGTCGAGGACTGGTAGGACCTGAACTGCGATACACCCCGATAGAAAAATTAGCCTTAGCAGCAGTTCATGCTGTGCGGCGACTCCGGCATTATATTATTCTTCGCAAAACTTATGTCTTGGCAGCTGCCAATCCATTTCAGTTTGTCCTCAGCAGGCGAGTGATTGGGGGCAAATATAATAGATGGATTGTGATTTTACAGGAATTTGATCTAGAGTTCATGTCTGCCAAATCCAAGAAGTCATTAGTTTTTGCGGAATTGATCTTCGAGTTGCCTTGTGGAGAGGCGATGATCTATGATGAGTCCTTTCCGGACGAACACTTGTTTCTGATCTCTCCACAAGATCCTTGGTATGGGGACATCATTGTATATCTCCCGACTGCGAAGTTTCCCTCTTCTTTTTCGAAAGATGAGCGTCGTAAGCTGCGTCACTTAGCTAAAAGTTATCTGATTATTGGTGATGCTTTGTACCGTCGAGGGGTTGATTCAATCCTAAGACGCTGCTTAACTTTCGAAGAAGCTGAGGTTGTGCTCAATGATTCTCACGGTGGAGCTTGTGGGGGTCATTTATCAGGGCTTGCTACAACCCAAAAGATTTTGCGTGCTGGCTACTTCTGGCCCTCGATTTTCAAAGATTGTATTGAATCGGTCAAGAAGTGTCATCCTTGTCAGGTGTATACTCGAAAAATGCGCGCTCATCCAGCTCCGCTTTTTCCAGTCGTTATTGTCGGACCCTTTACAAAGTGGGGTATGGATTATACTACTTGTAACCCGCCTTCGGCAAAAGGTCACAAGTACATTATCGTAGCAGTAGACTACTTTACGAAGTGGGTCGAAGCTATGCCTACTTTTGAGAACGATGGTGAGACTGCAGCTCTTTTCTTCTTCAACCAAGTCATTGCTCGTTTCGGTATACCTAGAGAGATTGTCACTGACCATGGCAGTCACTTTCAGAACAGTATGATGGCTGAGTTGGCTCTTAAATTGGGTTTCCGGCAGGAGCATTCATCTCCATATTATCCTCGGGCCAATGGCCAGGTGGAAGCCGTGAATAAGTCCTTGAAGACAATTCTTCAACGGACGATTGATAAACATAGATCCAACTGGCACATTATGCTATATCCTGCACTCTGGGCGTACAGGACGTCAGTTAAAACTGCAACTGGCTTTACTCCGTTTCAATTAGTCCACGGGGTAGAATCCGTATTTCCCATTGAATGCGAGATTCCTTCCCTTAAACTGGCTGTTGAGCTTCTTCCTGACACTTCTAGTCTGGCAGAGCGGCTTCTTCATCTGGAACATCTTGATGAGCAGCGTCGAGATGCTGCCACGTTGAACGAAGCGCATAAAAACCGAGTCAAATTCCAGTACGATAAGACGGTTAAGCCTAGGATCTTTTCCTAAGGTGACCTTGTTTTGGTCTATGCCCAAGAAAAAGATGCCTTGGGGGCAGGAAAGTTTAAGTCGATGTGGTATGGCCCCTATATCGTCAAAAAGGTCCTTAAGAAAGGAGCGTATGCCTTGGTTGACTTCGAAGGAAATGAGTTGTCGGAGCCCCGAAATGGGCTCTATCTGAAGAAGTATTATGCCTAGGCTTTGGCCTGGCATTTTGCTTTGTATATAGTAGTTTTTGTTTTGTACATATCTGTTTGATTTTCGATTTTTGATGGGATGGTGATGTTTTTGATCTGCTTTGGCAGGTTGTGTTGATGTCATGAGTCATTATGGTTTCGCCGATGGTGCTAGTAGACACACCCGGAACTTAGCTTCCGCGACTTGGGTGCTTCATTATCCTTCCGGTCAGCTGTTGGTATCAAGAGGGGTCTGCATTGGTCCTGCTTCCAATAACGTAGCAGAATACACTGCAGTCATTCATCTACTCTCGGAGGCAATATCCTTGGGTGTTGATTCGTTGGTAGTTTTCTTGGACTCCCAGTTGGTGGTGTCGCAGTTGAACAACACTTATCGGGTACGAGATCCAATTTTATTACGATTGTTCTTGAGGGTACGTTTGTTACAAAGGTCATTTCAATTTTTAACATTCATTCATATTCCTCGAGCTGACAATTGGTTTGCTGGCTCATTAGCTAATCAAGCTTTAGATTGGCATATTAATCATTCAATACAATAAAATCTAATCATCAAAAACATCATACATTTGATACATTTATCACATCACATCAAACATCGCTGTATATATATCATCGGTATGTCAAAAAACTTTACAAAATTTTGGATCCATCAATGCCGTACAAAACTTGGGCTTATGCCCCATCATGTTCAGTCTCAAAAAAATATACAGTCATCTAATATGTAAAATCTATCTACTCCTGAGGACCCTGCCCAGCGTTCCTATAGAACATCACTGCAGTGGCCACACGGCGGAACAGTCTAACCCAGTCCCGGGGTACTCCTACAACCCATCTCTGGACGGCTTCTGGCAAGTCCTCCACAGCAGCCAGAGGGATTTGGCGGGTTAGCCCCTCCAAGTTTCTCTGCACGGCCTGGAGGGTCCTGTCAGAATCCGCTGTCTCTGCTTCACCTCTGCGGCGCTTGTGACGTGCTAGGCCCTCAGGACGCACTGGTCCAACATCTGAAACATGATCATTTTATTTGTCAGTCATTATGAATCCAATCCAAAAACATGTTTGTTTTTCATTTTTCATACATATTTGAAAAATCCAAAAAAAATCATATAAGTTAAAATTTTTGAAAAAAAAAACTTACCGACTGTTCCCCATGCTGCACCGGGTGGAAGTACTAGATCTGGATCTCCTCGGAAATCCATCCCGGCATAGGGGTAGTCATCTACTGCGATGATCTGTTCTCTCCACCATAAGAAGAACTCATCGTCCCAGGTAGTTCGGGGTACCTCGCTGCCCCCCAGTCTCTTCATCATGTCTGCCCAACGGGCAATTCTTGGGTCCCAAGGGCTGCTGATAGTTGAGATGACTTTGGGTCTCAAAGCTGGAACTCTCTCTCGAAGAATGTAGTCAAAATGGTTCCATAGCCAAAGTGTTTTGTATGTGTTTTACGAATGGAGGTCAGTTGTTGTTTCATGTTCAGTAGCAGGGCAGTGCACCAATCATACACATGAATTAAGCACTCTACAGCTATGCTCATGTGCGTCCTGGACGCCTGATGCAGTGAGGCAGAGCCTGCCACTCTGCCGATGGTGAACAGGAGGATCTTCATGTGCAAGTCCCTGATATCTCTGATTGCAATCTGTGTGCCAACTTTCTTGGAATTTTCTATGCAATAGAGTTGGACATAGTCCTCCACGGTTAACCCTCCCAGGGGCCTTCCGTGCAGATCCACTGGGTCTCCCCTTCTGGAGAGTCCAGTGATGAAGTATATATCTTCCACTTCTATGCGTAGTGGCATTTGATCAATGATGAAACAATCCTGATCCGGTTCCCAATAATTTACCAGAATTTCAAGCAATCTCACATTACTTTTCATATTGGGCATCTTGAAAAATTTGAATAATCCACAGTTTCGGAGGACATTTTGTGCTGCGCGGTCTTCCATGACCTCTTGGTCTATTGCACTATGCTCGCGTTCCCTCCATGAAATTGTCATCCTGAAAAATTCATTAAAATTTGCATTAGAAACTCATTTTTGAAATTCGGACTTGCGCATACGCTAGTTTCGCTGTGCACAGTCGCGTATACACGCGACTTTCCTTCTTTGAACCCGCGTATGCGCAGATACGCGTTTTTTAATAAGGGTTTCCAGGTAAAAATCCACTTAATTTTAAATTTTAAACGGACAAAATGAATCAACGGGATGAATAAGGATCCTACCTGAAGTTTCGCTGAATTCCGACGGTCGGTTGTTGCTGATTTGACGAAACAAGTTTTTAGCTCCAGAGCTCTTTTCCAAATCAGCTATGCAATAATGAACCAATTGAGAGGTAATTTGTGTATTTATGGCTAAAAAATTGAAAATTTTTGCAAAAATTTCCTTGTGCTTATTTTTTTCGATCTGTCTTATGCTGTATAACTCGATTGCTTGGAAGTGCCCAGTTTGGTATATTTCAGGTACATTTTGACATTTTCGAGATTTTTCCCGATTTTTGGCCCATGTGTTCAGACTCTTCATGGCAGGTATATGATCTTCACTGGCATATAGGTTAGGGAATCACTTTCCGTTGCATCTTGCATTCTAGCCTCCATACTGATCACTTGCCTTAGGGTCGATCCCATCAGGTCATGAGTATTATACCCATTTCACTCGCCAATTTTTAAATCATGACTTGATGGTAGAGCCTTCCTTTACATGGGCTTCCTAGTTAGTTCCTCGCTATCACTTGTTGCCCATGCTGCTTTTTATGTAGGCTCGGGAGTCATCTTTAGTCCCGCCATGTCTTTCGTGTTGAAGCTTCATTCTTCTTCTTCATCACTTATCATTTTTCTGGCTTATACCCTAGAGGCTCCCTGGTGTCGTTAAGTTGTATTACTGCATTGCATATTGGCTACTTGTTTATCCTGGCCTTTAGCCGGCTTCATTTGGACTCGATGCTTAAGCCAACTTTTGACCTTGACTTTTTGTACAAGTTAACCATTGCATGCACTTAGCTATCACGACTTGACACCTTTGTACCCATGGATGGAACGTTCCTCTGAGTATCACTGACCAGTTTTCGCCACCTTGCATTGAGCATAGGATTGTTCCAATCCCCGGAACTAGTGCATCTTCTTTCTTGATACTCGTTCTATCCATTGTACCATAGCATTCTTTTATTCTTTTTCAGGCTTATTATATGAAAAAGACAAAAAAAATCAAATATAACAAAAAGAGCGGGAACGGGATGTATCTTCGTTATTTTGATGGCAGTACAGAGTCAGTTTGTCGCCCTTGAACAAAGCACATATACTTCTATATATTTCCTTCATTTGGGATGGTTCTAGTTTGACCCAGGTTCAGCCTTTACCATGTTTCACTTGTCAGTTCTCCCCCGGTTGGTTATCTCTTCCAATCATATGGAGAGTTTGTTTTGCCTCCTGCAAGACAGACTTATACAGTGTCACTTTTTACTGCCATGGTCATCACAGAGTCGTGCTTTTGTTCAAGGGAAGTCTAGCTTGAGTCGGCCATTCTGCGGTGTCTCTTGACTCATTATTCAGTCGGCCTTCCCGGTCTTGTCAGTATCATGTTCTATCACATCAGATGTTTTGGTCTTCTGCTCGTGCTGGTTTGAGAAGGTCCCCATTGACTTCTTGCCGGCGGGTTTGTCTCCTATCGACTACGACACATTGCTCTGAGAGAAAACCTAGAGCCGCACCTTGGGCCTATTTCCATTATTGATAGGTGACCTCGTGCTCGGCATTTGATCATCATCATGGGTCTTTGACTGAGTGGTTTCCCCTGTGTTCGACGTCAGCACACATTATCACACTTGGGATTCGTGCAGTACCTTGATTTCCATTTGACCCTATCGGTGGATTTCTCGCCTCTGTGTCAGCTTTCATTATTGGTTGGTTCGGAGGGTTTCTTCCGTGCGCTAGCTTCATCTTGTGCACGTCGGAAACGTACTTCGGTTTTGGTTCCATCACTCTACTTCGTCCGATTCCTTCCAAATCTTGGCCTGCGGGTTACACTCGCGCTGGACCGATGTGGGATGCCTTAATGCCTTCCTTCCAGCAGATCTTTTCCCATCGACTCCAACTCATTGCTCTGGGAACAAGATCTAGAGTCTTTTTGTCAGTACCTTAGGGTTTGCAGTCATCAGTGGCAGACTCTTCGCTATCGACAGTGAGGATTCATCATTGCCTCCTGATTGGTAGATTCTTTCAAGTGTTCGACTTCAACTCATTCATTCACACTTGTCAGATTGTACTGGGGCACCTTGACACTCATTATCATTATCGGTGGGTTGTCTCGCGTTGGTTAACGGAAAACATCATTGCCCGGTAATCCAACGATTTCTCACATGGTCGACTTCAGCTCATTTATTCCCAGTGTGTAGAATTGTGCCGTTGTGATCGGTGAAGACCTCGGGTTGCATCGGCATTTCTCGGTTCACTGTTGACAGTTCTCTCAGTTTCTGCCAGTGTTGCCATCCACCCTTATATGTTGCAGTTCAGCACAACATCATCTTATATGTTGATCCCCGAGTTGCGTGATTGTACCGTTTGATCCGCCTCTTATGATCCGGTACTTGGAGATTCAGTTACTTGATCAGACATCCAGTTGCACTATCTTTGATCGGCTTTCTATATGTGATACTTGGACATTGATACAGACTTGTCTTTCCGGGCCCTGCTCAGATGATTCACTATGTATTTTCAGTTCAGTTATACTTGTATACATGTTGGATCTATTCAGTACTTTCTATATATATGATGTATTATTGACTGAGCATGGGTATGCCCGCCTCAGCATGTGTTGACTCTCTGGTTTCTTTCATTGGTTTTTGGCAGGCTGAAATCTGGTGAAGTCCTCTCTTGTTCTTGCGAAGTTCTTTCTATGTGTACATGTTGGATCTATTCAGTACTTTCTATATATATGATGTATTTTTGATTGAGCATGGGTATGCCCGCCTCAGCATGGGTTGACTCTCTGGTTTCTTTCATTGGTTTTTGGCAGGCTGAAATCTGGTGAAGTCCTCTCTTGTCCTTGCGAAGTTCTTTCTATGTGCATAATACATTTCGGCCATCATGTACCCCTTCTGACCTCATATGTTAGGGGGCATCTGTTATAGCATCATTTCTCACCTTGACATGATTCATGATTGCTTTATGGCTTTATGGGCACCCATTCCTACAGACTTGGACAAATTCACTTAAAAACGGTGGAAAATCCTCCATACGCGACTATGCCCGTGTTTTTCCGCGTGTATACGCGAGTCCACATGTACTTTCCCGCGTATGCCATTAAAATCATTAAAAAATATATAAAAAATCCTTATTTTCGGGTTGGGTTGATGGTTACTCTGGTAGTTCAACCACCCCAACACTTGGCCAATTGTTTCCAACTGTTGAAACTACTTTGAGGGAGTATAAAATCCTCTCATGTGCATGGCTTAAGAGAGAGAGAGAAAGTATTGATATTATACTACCCTCTGTACAGTTCCCTATCCAAGTCTGATTCCCCGTGCCTCCTGCACTTTCCCAGTTTATTGTAGGAAACCCTTGTTTCCTTGAGATACACATCCCTTTATATGTTATCTCTCGTGCACCAGTTTGGAAGGAGTCTTAGTGAGGCAAGGGCTGGACGGATCCGGACGACGGTCTGCGAAGGCCTTGGAAGGATCAGGTGATCTCTCCTCTTGAGAAGTTACTTTTGTACGTACTATTTATAATCTGAAGCCTCATGTTTTGTTCCCGAAATATACATGTTAGTGTATGCTTTAATGTATGAGGAATATTTGTTATCTGACATTCATTATGATTTATTTAATGTTTATATGAATCTCACTAACATATAGAGTAAATATCTTTTATTAAACTTGTCCTTTGTCATGCGGTTTCTTCTTGTATTTCAGGTTAAGGAGGAAGGACGGTTGCGGGGAGTTTGAACTCCACGTGGATCTACTTCAAACGTAGGACCAACGGGTAAACCTCTCGTGCTCTATTTAGTTTTTATGAATGTGCATGATAGTGTGGGTCTCTGTTACGTGAAGTACGCCCTGCTCTTTGAGTTGAATCCCAACCAACCTCTAGGGTGTTAATTCCCCGGG